>VWZS01005076.1:1261403-1286808 GCA_013397075.1 Rhabdornis inornatus
TCCGATTCTTTTTTCTATTTTATTTTATTTTTTTTCGTGGGGTGGCGGGGGAGAGCCAAATCAAACTAGCCGCACATTTTGAACCCAAGCGAGCAGCATCCTCTGGAATGCAGAAGACAGCCCGGCGAGCCAGGCGCCCGTGGGAGGTCGGTCGGACGTGTCCCCCCTTCCAGCCCCGCTCCGGGCGGCCCGGTCCCGATCCCGGTCCCGNGATGCGATGCAGAAGTGTTTTGCCCGGGTGATGCCATCAGACACGCACTGCAGCGCGGGCACTTGGCTAACTCCCGGCTGGAGCCTCCCGCTGCCCTTCCGCCACCAACCCGACAGAAGTTTGGGTCTGAATCTCTTCTCCTTCTTGTTTAAATAAGTTTTAATACAGCGGCATCCTCAGCCAAGCCGCGCGGCGATGCGCACAAGCCGCGCTTGCTGCAGACTCCGCACTTTTGCCGCTCGCATTGGGACACACAGACAGACACACAGACAGACACACAGACACACCCGCACACCCTCCTCGCCGCACACAGCCCCGTTCTCGCCGGAGAGCTGCGGGGTGATCCCGGGCAGGCGCTCGGTGCGCGGGCCGAGCCCGACCCCTGCAGTCGCCCGGCGGAGCCGCGCCGGGATTGCGGCGGGGCCGGGATTGCGGCGGGGCCGGCAGCCGGGGCTGCGCGCTCCGAGCGCCGCGGGGGTGGCGGCGCTTGCAGCGGGCATTAATCTCCTTTCCGCTCATTCCCCAGCAGCTGCAACAGGAGGGGAATCCCCCCCTCCCTCCGCCGCCTCCTTGCCCGGCATGCCGGCACTGCCCCGCTGAGACGTGCCAAGAGTTTTGGGGTTAACTCGCGCCTGGCCGCCCTTGGAATAGAGACTCTCCGGATATCGCATCGCTTGGGGTTTTTTTGTCTATGTCGTGTTGGGAAACCTGGTGGAATTTTTTCTCGCTCGAGGAGGAAGAGCCCGGCGCTGGCAGTTGGCTTCGTGGTCTTTTTTGGAGGGCGAAGGAAGGGAAGGGATCTCCCTTGAGCCGTTCGGAGAGAGAGCTCGGACATGTGTTGTCAGCACATCTGGGGAATACAGTCTGCAAGTCCGAAAGGAAATTTGCTGGGATCGTTCAAACTGCGATATTGATCTTTGTTATTTTTTTTCGCCGAGGGATGCACTTGGCATGAGAATCGGAGGATGGAAATTGTTTGGGAGGTGCTTTTTCTTCTGCAAGCGAATTTCATCGTCTGCATTTCAGGTATGCAGCGAGCACAGGAAGGGCGAGGGAGCGGGGGAGAGACCCTACAGGGTTCCCAGACATCCCCTTACTTAGGGGCAAGAGGAACAGTTAAACCCAGATCGAAACTGTAGCTGAAAAATCCATGAATGATGTACTGTGAGTGGGTTGTGACAGAAGTCGGCTCTCATCACTTCCCTCTCCCCCTTAATTCCAATACGTGTGTCTTAATTATCATTCATTGGTTGCAATAGACAACACGGTGTACTGATAAAGGAGATGCTTTTAATTCCCAGTGTACCTGACTGTGATAATTATTTGCAACATTGCCGTGATCCCAGAATTTCGTATTTCCTGAAGTTCTTAAACTTGGCTGATGTGCAGATCCTGAAGGGTTTGTGGTTTGTTGATGGAGTTGTCATGTTCTGGTGCCACAGTTCAGGTTCTGTAAAGGGAGGGATGACGGTAAAGAATGTGCCTCTGCTTTTAAAATGAGCTTTGCTGTGTCCGTGCTGTGAAAATGGTTTTTTTCTTTAAAAAAAAAAGCCGATTCAGAGAGCTCTGTGGTGGCTGGGATTTCCAGCTTTATTTTAAGCTTGCAAAGATCTCTCTCGATTCAATATGTAGAAAGTCAGGTCATTTCAGTTGTCACCAGAGCTTGTCCAATTAATGAATAGGCACGGCTAGGTGTCTAGCGTAAAGGATTCGAACAATTTATTCTTGGGGAAAGACTTGCTTGGACTGCAAAAGCCCTGGCTCCTTGTTAATTTGTCGTGTTGGTCATGCTGGAATAATTATGTTGTGGGAGGCAGGAGCAGTGAGGTGGCCAGTTTCTGGTTTGGGACACTCCAGGGAGCCCCACGGGGATGCAGGCTGCCTGCATCTCCCACTGCTCCACTTCCCGCAGCTCCTCTGCCCTCCAGCCATTGCGTAAGTCCAGGAATGGGAACACAAGCAGCACAAGCAAGGCGCTGCTGGGGGCAGAGCCAGGCTCCTGGTGGACATCTCCTGGATGTCCGTAGGGAGAGGCAGCTCCAAAGCTCTCCTGGGACCGTGCAGAGATTGGCCTGGGCTGTGTCCCAGCCGCAGCAGCACCTGCAGCATCCCCTGGCAGGTGTGAGCCCCACTGCAGCACCTCCCAGTTTTATCCCCCCCTTCCAGCCCCTGGGCTGGGCACACACAAGCACTGGGGGCTCAGCATCCCTGTTAATTTGTCGTGCCTGCACCTGCCCCAAAGCTCCTTTATTCCTGAGCAAATAGCATTGCTGTCAGCCCACGGTGTGCGTCAGCCTTCCTTTTATCCCCACAGACTGGCACCATCTGCCACCAGGCACCCGGGTGACACTGCCAGCACCCCAGGCTGACCTTCCACTCGTGCCCATTGGTACATCAGAAAAATTCACTCTCTTTTTAGAACATCAAAACCTGCTGCCTCTTGTCATTGAAATCTCACACTTATCTTTGTAGCTCAGCGTGATGTGCCACCTGTCCAGTGCTCCTCAACTCAGGTACTCTTTAAAGTAGAATGGCAAACTGCAGCTCACGGCTCTCTTGGCCATTGTGACAGTAATATCCTGAGACAGAAAGAAGCTGTCCCATTCTGTGCAGCTACTTATGCCATGCATTTAGCTGTCAGTGTTCCCTGAGCTCCTGCCCTCCTTTCCTGCTCTTCAGTCAGGGGAGCCCAGGCTTCTGAACCAGTGGGATCAGTCCTGCAGGGGCTCCCATCGCTCTCCATCTCCCTCTAGCACTAATACCTGATACTGTACACACTCACACCGTGTCTGCTCGCTTTTTCTCTTTCTCTTTCTTTTTTTTGGAGGGAATAAAGGGAATGAGTGTATGGTGAGATGCTTCTGCTGCATGGTTAAAGCTGTGTTTTCAGATAATTTTGACCGCACGGAGGATGTAGGCATGCTTCAGCCTTGTTTTCTTTTTTTCTTCTTCCCAGGGATTTTTTTTTTCCCAGGAATCCTCACTATCTGTTATCTTAGTAAAAAGGATTAAGATCTGTAGATATCTGACTAGGCACTAAGGCTCTGTATGTTGCCTGTGCCATCCTTTCTACACTGGGTTTTGTAGCAAATTGTCTGGCAGGGATGTCTGGATAACAGTGCAAATAGGAGATGTTGTGAAGCCTGTTAAGGGATTGCCTCAGCACAGGGTTGCAGATACTGTATTTTAGCACTTCAGCACTGGTCATTCATTCAACATGTTACTTAAAAAACCCACTAGTTGAGCAGTAGTGCTGCAAATGACTGGGATGTGATTTAAGGAGTGTGGCAGTATTTATTTTCTTTTTATTTTTTTTCTTATTCGTTCAGTTGTTTCAGCAGTGAAGACTCAAGACAGGTTTCTGTATGTGGATCTTTCCTGAACATTAGCAAATGCTTGATTCAGTGTCTGTTTAAACCTGTGATCTTCCTCCTGCTAATTCCAGAGGTTATTTGGGTTAGGGCCTATTAGGGGCTGCTCTTCAAAGGGATAATGTCATTCACTGAATTGAACAGACTGTTAAGTTCTTTAATCATTATTAATAAGCTTATTAAACACAGGCTCAGTGTTATGTCTTTTGCTGTGTATTTACATAACATTTAAGTATAAATTATGCTGAATGTTGCACTTGTGCTGTGTTTCATATTTAAAATAAGTAATGATGAAGTTATACAATTGACTTTTTAGTGTCTGTCACATTCATGAATTTCTTGGAGACTTAGTATATGGAAAGTAGTTTAATCTATTAAAAAGAGGTGTATATATATTTTCAAAATATTTTATACTTAACATTTTTTAATCAGTCAATTGCTTGTGTGTATGAGAGATTGATTTGGAAGAAATGATACTGAGATTCAGAAATTTATTTTTATTTTTAATTACTGGCTCTTCCGTGTGTTTGGGAAATAATTTATCTGTGAACTTAATGAACTGAATATTTTTGTTTTCTTGGCATACTGAATTAAGGCTTTTGCTACTTGAAATACAGATTCTCTTTTGTTTGAAAAGAGAATCTAGTTTCCTTTTGCAGATGCAAATGAGAAATACAAACAGGACCACGAAAACCATTTTTGTCTTTTAGACAGAAATGAAAGCCCTTGCTTTCCTTCAATCATATTTATTCCTTTGAGTTGTACTCTCTGAGAAAAGATAGTAATGATCTGTATTATGACTTTTGAGGTTTTGGTCTTTTAATGACACTGTTCAGCACAGAAGGAGCACAGAGCAGAGGAAGTAAAGATGTCCTGTAGACAGAATGCTGCAATAAACCCTCAGTAGATGTTGTTCCTTTGAAGATGCAGATGCTCTTGGCACAGGGATTATACTGTTTATATACAGAGAAAGTAATAGTTGTTGTATGATGTCCAGAATTTCCTTCCTGAGTAATAACACCACCAAAGATGAATTAGCATCAGTGTTCTCAGGTGGCTGTCACCTTTGCTTACAGTCATTTGTATGAACCATGAGGAAGGTTTTTGTGAATTTAGTTATTAACAATTAATTTCAAGAAAAAAGAGCTAGAAAGTTGTTTTCAAAACTTTGCAAGATTCTTGGTTAAACAAGAAAATGAAGCTGTCGTGGGTATTGATTAAGAAGGTTTCCATGTACATTTTCTCTTAATACACCACTGAAATTATTTATAAAACCTACACGGTCAGCATATTTGTGCCTTCCTATGAATTGATACACTACTTCTTATCGGTTTGGCCTCTGGGAAGTAATATGGATGAAAGCTGTCTTGTTATTTGGAAGTATTTTTGTCCTTTGCCATGTTGTGAAGGCACATGGGCCCAAATCCCTTTTATGATGCAGCTTGTGTGGCCTATTTGGCAGCACACAAGTGCCATAAATCATGTATGGTGAACAACTGAGATGGTAAAAAAACTCCTCATCTAACCAGGAATTCCACTGTGTGTTGAGCATCTGATGTGGCATCTCCTGGCAGTGAGGAGTAGAGCTGGATTTGAAGCACATTTGCACTTCATCTTCTGTCTTGCTGCTTCTGCAGTCTCTGAGCTCTTATTACCTGGAATAACACAAAGGTGCCCTATAGGAACTCTAAATTATGCCAGGGCTGGAATTACCTGCTGAATCATGGTCTGTAAGGTCTGATAACTCCTCATTGCATCACACAACCTGAGATAATTCAAGCAGAAGTACTCTTGTGGAAGAGAAGAATATCAGGGCTCCGATGTCCAACATTAGAACAGTGAATGGTTCATTATGTTAGGACAAAAATATTGAAACCATGTTAATTATCCTCAAATAGTGTCACAGAAATAGCTTTTTCTGTCACTTTTAAGTAAGATATGTAATATTCTAGGGGAAGGAATTATTCATACCACAGATATATCTATATATATAGATATATAGATATATATGCATACATATACACATATATATGAAAATGAACACTATGAATGCAGGAAGGTGTAACATGTAGAGGTTTCTGGTAACTGAGAACTTTACCCATTCTGGTATTTTTTCCTGCTTTAATACCATCTCCAGAGCCTCCTGTCTGTGGGCAAATCTTCATGCCTGCATGGAGTTTGTTGGTGTTACTGAAAATCCACATGGATTCAGTCTGTCTGCTCACATTCACAGAATGCAGGGACCAAAAGCTGGAGCCAGAGACTCTCAGTTCCTCAGCTCTGGAATGCTTTATCACTTTAGAGATTTTTTTTCCACCTTCTCAAAAGGTGTGAAGATGTTTCTGCTTGAAAATTCTATGGAAATAGCCTTTGTGGTCTCCTGTAAATGTCTGCTTTTACTTTTTTTGTGCATGTCTTGTATTTTTTATTTTATTAATTTTTATTGTTAGTTTCACAGCTAGAGCGTGACCAGATAGGTGCTAAGTGCTGGAACAACACACATATTTTTAGCTTATGTTAAGGTAGTAGAAGGGAATGTTTATGAATAGTTTTTGCACATATGCTGAGCTATTTTTCATCCAATAAACTGGTGGAAAGAAACTGCTTATTGCTGCTATTCTTTTCCAAATCTCAGTGATGTAGATACCCAGTTTTCAAACCTCTTCACCTTGTTGTGTTGCCGCATTGTAATCCAATTGAACTAGATACCACACCTCCAAGACAAAATTATTAAAATCAGGAATGAAACCCAAGTCAAATTAAGCACTCTCAATTTAAGGGTGCTCTTTAAAATTCAACTGAGGCTATAGGGAAGTTTTGCCCTTGACATTTTTGGAAAGTTCTCAGTTTTTATTTCAACAACAGCTAGATTTTAAATATAGCAAGGATTGAAATGGCTTTCCATTTGCATTTTAAATATTCTTTGCATATGAATGAACAAGGATTTCCTGCTTTCTCTAAAAGACTGGGTTTTTTTCTCTGTTGCTATTGGTCAAAGTATCACTTTCTTTGGTGGTTGAAAGGTGGTAATTTAGCTGAGGAGGAAGTTGCTGTTTTCATCCTTGCTGGTTGTTTATGGCTAAACTTAACATGGCAGAGACTGTGAAGGGGGTGATTGGCCCATCTGGGCTATTAATAGAGAACTGAATAAAACTGTTCATCATTATCTCATTACCAGCTCAAGCAGCAGACAACACTAGATGACAGTAAGTTATGGACAATACTGAAATACTGTGATAAGTGTTATTTTTGCTCCTGTCTTGTTTTTATCTTCACTGCACACTGTGTTGGGAGGAATAGGAAATAGTGATCAAATTGTAATTGACTTGTTGAGAGGCAACACTGTACAATGGGACTGCATTTCCATTGTCATGCCATCAGAAAGTACAGAAGTGCCTGCCCATACAGAGAACAACATCAGTCAGCAAAAAAAATTGCATTGTGGTAAATGAATTGAAACATTATTGCTAAATAAATGGGAAATAATTTTTTTAAAAGGATAATAATCTGCCATTTGAAAGAGGGAAGGCTTTGCAGACAAAAATGTTTACAGTTGAATTCAAAGCAGTAGAGTATTTTATTTCTGGTTTAACCATTGATAGTTAAAAAGCTGCTAAGGGTCTTTTAATGGAATTCTAGGAGATAAAATAGCAGGTTATTATTGTCATGATAATGCAGGGCTGGAACCTTGTAGATCTATATATATGTATATATGTATATATGTAGTGCCTTTCTGCTGATGTAGTGCCCCATTCATGCACATGGGTGTTCATAAGTGCAAACTTCCAATTTGCCAATATTGCAATATTTGTCATGTAGTGCTCAGCAGGTGACAATTGAGGTAAAGGTAACCTAGATTTACATCCACCCTAAAAGTCCTTGCAACTCCCGAAAATGTTATCAAGGGCTGTGATGTTACTGAGACTTGGGCCTTAAAAATTGTAAAAATTGAAGCGTCAATAGTGAGAAAAGGTGTCCGTGCTCCTGTAGACTGCCAGATAAGGCCCTTCAGGATCACAGCCCTAAAATACTTCATTTTCTTTTACTCATCTTGGAAAATGGAAGGTGATCAGTTTCCACATGCATTGCATTCTGGAATCAGTGGTCAGAATTAAAGAACATAAATACTTTCATTGTCAAATGTATGTTTCCACCTGAAAACATTTCTGTTTTGAATTCATGAATATGTAACATTTGCATTTCTGTAGTAAAAATAGCCTTAAACTTAAATGCCCCACAGTTTTAACTTTTCTTATGTTGTTAAGAATTTAAAGAAAAATACCACAGCAGCTGTAAGCCACAAATAACTAATTAGGATGTACTTTTAAGCAAAATACTAAAATAAGCAGTCTTTTTTCCTCCCTTTATCATTAGCCCTTAACTTGGTCAAGCTTTAAGTTTGGAATGGAAAGAATCGTGCAGTGACTCGACCAAAAGTGGCTTCTAAGCACATGCATGGAGGAGGCAGCTAAGCAACATTATCCTTTTTTTTCCCCCTCTAGATGTGTTGACATGTCTTATGTTTTGGAAATAGCATTTGAGTAGATGAATTTAGAGGGAAACGTGGTTTCTGAAAAATCATCCTCTTGTCATTTTTGTGGGTTGTTTCCAATTTGAGTTCCTTCCTGCTGTTAACTACTATAGAGCCCTGTTCTGCTTCAGGAATAATCCTAAAAGGATTTTTTTGCTTTGCCAGCAGGACTCCTATGGATTATTAATGCTAAAAGAAAAGGGTAATGAGTGCTAGTGGAGGGTCTTTTGTACGTGTGACCATGGAAAGCAAGTGTTTGAAGGGATGCTGGGGTGGCTGTGTCCCCCAGCAAACGCTGTAGGATGGTGTTTGGGTAGCTAAGGGAGCAGATCAGGAATGCTTCTTGCTGCCACAGCTGAAGTTTGTTTGGCAGTGTGACATTCTTGAGCTGCTAGAACGAGCATTAACTCCCATTTGCCATCATGGCAGAGAAAAGAAACTTCAGGAAAAATGTGGTGCTGAAAAAATTTATACCTGTTGGTAAAAAAAGGGATCACAACACTTCAGTGGAGTTCCTGGGAGTGAAATTTTCTGCAGAATGAGCTGTTGGTTTCTACATCAGTGGAATGGCACACGACTTGGAGTTGAGACCTGCTATTTCCTATGTGGGAAGCTGCAGTTAGGGAAGGGAAGGGCTGCTGGAAGGGAAGGGTGTTTGACCCTGGGCTGGTCCTAATCCCACTGCTTGAGGGAAAGGTGTTTGAGTGACCCTGTGATGGTCCCCATTGCTGGAAGGGAAAGGTGTTTGGGTGACCCTACACTGGTCCTAATCCTGCTGCTGAGGAGTGTGTAAACACTTACTGACAGGAGAGTTCTCTGAATGGGACTGTTTGTCTTGGTTTTTCTAAGAATGAAAGATATGAATGAAAGAGCTTTGCATTATATTTCAGTTAAAAAAAAAATGAAAAGAGCTTCGGTGTGAGAACTTGGAGCGGTTTGCAGGGAACACTGTGTTGGCCACACTTTGGCAGATGGAGGAGCTCAGCTAAAATGTCACGTGGAAAGCCAGTCAGCAAGACTTTGAGTAGTTGCAGTCCATTTCCACTCTCTCACATTTCTGCCCTGTAACACAAGGATTGCCCTTAACGTGTGTTTCTGGTCAGGGTGTGGGGCTGGATCCTCCTTCTCTCTCTGCCTGTCTACAAGGTGTTCTTTCTCCTCCTAATCGTCAGCAAAGTTAATGTGAGATACAGTTATGGTATACATAAGAATTAAATCAATTAGAATTAAACTCCTTTCCAGGAGTTAGCATGATATTAAACTAAAACTCAGATCCAGACAAGGTTCCTCCATAAATGTGTGTTATTTAAATGCTGTTTAAATTATTGAGATTCACTCAGTTGGCCTTTTTCTGGTCCTGTTTGGGCTGTGAGTAACGAGTGGGTTCCTCCAAGTGCAGCACTTTCCTGCCTCGTGTTTCACATCCCCTCGATGTGGGTGTAGGTGGCAACACACAGTGAAGGGCACCAGAGATTTTGGTCCTAAATTTTCTCTCTGGAATTTGCTCTCAGCAGCCCAACAGATTCCTTTCTGTACTGCTGGAATTCTTGGCTATACCGTGAGCACATACATGAATTAATTTTGAGGGGTGAGACCTCACCCCCAGGGCATTTTGCCCATCATGTCTGAACTCCTCCCCTTTTTTATTTTGCATTATAGTCACCTGGATTCAGCATTCGTAGTGTTTTTGGTTTTTGGTTTTTTTTGTTCACATTCATATTTATAAGCATTATCTTATTGTCATACTGGTTTTTATACCTGATGGAAAACAAAGTAATCTCCAAGGACTCCACAGTCTCCCCTTGCTTGCCCAGACAGTCATGAGGGCACTGTGTGGCAGTAATTCCAGCTGGAATTTAAAGTTTTCTGCAGATGCATAATTTTTATCCTCAGTAGCCCCCCTAGCACTCTCTCCAAGTTGTTAATAATTTGTTTTTGTGAGTCTGTAATTTTGCTCTAGTGTCACAGGTATCTAGCTCACTGTAAAACAGGATGGAAAACAGAATAATAAATAATATTATTTATTTTATTAGGTAACATAAGTATGTTTCCATACTTGCAAGCTAAAAACCAAGTCATCCTCTTTACGTTTTATTTTGCTATATTAACAGCCAGGTTCAGCAAAATGCAAGACTTAAAAGCCATGTTTAAGTGTTCTGCTGAATCTGAGTCTTAACATACAATTGTATAAAACAACTTAGATTAAGGATGTGCTGAAGTGCTTTGCTGAAGCAAGGAGTAGCAGTGGTATAATACATGAATAATACAAAACCTTTAGAGATGTCCAGCTAAGATGAGCAAAAATTTTCATAATCTCTCTTTAAATTATACAGTTGTAGAGAAAACAGGTTTTTTATCTGGGTAAAATAATCTCAGTTTTTTGTGTGGTAAAGCAAATATGTAGACTTTTCTAGGGTGATTAGCATAGCAAGAGAAACTGCACAATCAGAATTCATATAAACTGATTGTATTTGTTAATTCTTACTGTGTGGATGCCCTGAAAGAAACAAACACCATCTTCCACAGTAGTAAGCACAACCAGAAGGCTAAAAAATGAAATTACAAGAGGCAAGTGGTAATATGCAGTGCTTTTTATATGTGAGTTTCTGTTCCACTTCCTTCCCAGCAGAAATTTTAATTTTCTCTTGCTTTGACCTCAAGTCCTGATACAAATAGGGCATCCAATGGGATGGGGACCCAGCTGTGGACCTGGTGGTACCTACCTGGATGTTTGGGACACTCCGTCCCAGTTCTGTGCAAGCAGCTGGCAGAGTTTAGGTTGGATAACCAGAGTTTAGTCAGGCTGAGAGAAAACTGTTTCAATCTTTTCTAAGGATTGGTTTATCTTTCAATGGCTTTTTTACTGATATGCTGATAACTGCTGTGGAGGACTAAATGATGAAATGGGTCTTGATCACTTAATATCATCACATTACTGGTCACTTAAGAATTTATTTTAGTCATTGGATACTCCAGAAGTTAATATCTTTGAAATAAAACATTCTTCTATTTAAAACCAGAGTACATAATGTAATACTAGTGCATTATTTTTAAAACTCAAGTTTTTTGGATATAACTTTCACTGATATTGTAGAAACTGTACAGAAATAATATCCTGGCATTTGCTTAGGATGACAGTCATCAATTCCTACTTAACTTTCTAATGTTTATTTAAAATCTTACCTAGAAAATGAGTATTTGTTTCAGACAACTTTGTTTTGGACATTTTTCCAGGAAGGAAAGAAAGCTCTGCTAATGCAGGCTGAAATGAAGTGCCAAATAAACTCTTCAAAAGCAGATGTTAGTTCAGGGAGGTAGTGTGCAGAGGAATTTCTCAGCCAAAAATGTTGGCCTGGAGTTTAGTTAAACATGAAGCAGAGGTCCCTTGGTAAATAGTCCCATTAGAAAGGTGCAGTGACCTCTGCAGTGGGGATTAAGGTATGGGAGAGAACCGTGCTCAGGAGCTTTGCCAGTCACGTGTCAGAATGATTTTCAATCACTTTGGTTATTGCTGGATTAAAATTGAGGCTGCAGAGCTTAATGGTCTGTTGTTACTAATCCACTAAACCCCTGTTCCTAGATCTTTTAAATTGACTGAACCTATGGATTGTTAAGTAACAGAGAGATATGGATTTGTAATGGTTTTAACTGTCTTTCTTCGTGTTTGCTGTTAGCAGTATTTTACTTATTGCTCTTTGAGACTGATCTTGGCTATTCTTGAGTGGAAGTGAACTTTGAACTTTTTTATTTCCCCTATGCTATAGCACACTAATAAATGTGGATGAAGAAAACATTACATTGTTTATATACGAGCTGGCATTAGTAGAAGCTAAAATAAAAACTATATAAATTAAATGTTGGTTTTATTTTGTGGTGTGACTGTCCCTAACTGTTACAACAGCCCCTATGTCCCTTCAGTCTGTCTGCCATTAAACAGGGGTGGTTAATGGTTGCTTTACAGGTGGGTTTTACTGACATTTGAGGATGTGGCCAAAGTCAAAATGGCTTTTCAAGCTTTTGCAGAATTACATTTTCTAAACTAACAGAGTATTTGGAGTGTCAGGGCCAAGGCCTTTTTCCAGAGATCTAGCACAGTGAGACAGAATGTCTGGACTTACTTTCAGTACTTAATTTCTGTTCAGGTTAAAAAAAAATCCCCAGGTAAAAAACAATGTACAAATTTTAAATAAACCAACTGAAAACACAGAGGAAGAAAATAAGGAAACAATTTATCTGTCTACTGAGACATGAGGTAGCTTTGGACACTACAGTGCAGTGGTTTGGGGTTTCAGCAAGGGACTGCAAATAAAGAGTTTTAATAGCTCTTCATCAGTACAGTATGGGTGATACAAAATTTAGGGCAGAGGGAATAGGCTGTGGAATAAACCAGACTGTGGTGGTGGCTGGGAGAGTCTGGGGGACATGGAATCTCTGGGAATGTCTTTACATGGGGCCAGGAGAGGGATAAGAGAACCTTGTGTGTTTGTTTTGGGCTCTATTTACCACCTCTGTATGAAAGGCTGCAAATTGGAATTTTTTTTTGGCTTTCATATGTTTGCAGTTTGGTGCCATACCCCATGTTAAAAGTAAAATTAAACAAAGAAGAATTTGAGTTCTAGAAGAATGCAAAATACAGTCTTTCAGAAATTATTTCCTTTGATGAAAGGAGCTGAGTCCTGCCAGAGTGGTGTGAGCATACACAATGTCTGCATGACATACAGAAGGGGTGTTTTATTTTTGTTTTGATTTAATAAATAATGATGGTCTATATCTAAACAGCAAGGTTTTGGTGTTTAAATAAAGTTCAATTTAACTATCTCCTTAATAGGAAACATGGCTGAATTATCACGTAATTATATCTTGTTCTGAATGTGGTTTTGATTCCTGTCTTTCTGTGATGAAAACAAGCAGAATTTTTTTGCTTTTGTCTTCTTTGCAGAAGTTAAGAAACAGAAGAAAGTACAGTTTTGCATTTTAACTGTACTGGGAATAATCTGCTTGTAAAAAGGAAATAATCTCTTTGTAACTTGCATAAATTAATAACCCATTAAAATCACTGAAAAATAATGCATTTCTGATTCAAAGGGTCAGCATTTCATAAAATTTGATGATTATTAAATTACTACAAATGTATTCTACATATTTATACTAGCATACAGCAAGGTAATGTGGCTTTAACATTATAATTGACTTAAACTCTGCCAGGGAATTCCTGGGATTAAAATAAACCCTTTATCTCATGCAACCATCTCTATTTCTGAACCCTGGTGACTTGGCTTATTCTTTTGCCTTCTGGTTATCTCACTTAATAGTATGTCTTGATTAAGGACTGCAAGGAGCTTTTACATCTGTTCTTGTCACAAAGCTTTGTAGGATAAAGTAGGCCAAAGATACCCCATCATGTAAACCACGGACCTCCAGTTATGTCTTTCCCTCCAGATTTAATGCTGTGTTCCCATAAAACTGAGAGTGTGGAAGTAAACCCAAAGCAGTTCAATGAATTTTTTGCAAGCTTTCTTGATGAAGAAGAAATTAATAATAAAAGATGGAAATGCATATGACTGGATGAAGAAAACAAAGTTTTTGTCCTATCAGCTATGAGGAAATACTCTCTTACTTTCCTGTATAGGCAATACTTTTTGTAAATCAGCACAAGTCAAAAAAGCTGTTCTAGTTCATGAACAAAGGAGCGAGCCCAGAGCTTGGATCCTGCAGGCTCAGGTCCTGGGATGAGCTTGAAATGCTCACTTGCTGTGTTAACCTGAGTGTTTATTGCCTGGTTAAATTTAGGTTCAAGACTGACTTAAATATTGTAACTCTTGCAAAATAAATATGTAGTCTGCTCATTTTTGGGGATTTGTTTTTATAGCAGTCATACACAGAAAACCCAATTATTGATGGTCCATTTTTCTAAAGCTTCTGCCATCTCATGCACTTTTGGTATTGCTGTTTTTTTCTCAGTTGCTCTTAGAGGCAATATTAACAGATGGTAGGCATTGCTCATTAAATCTGCATATACACCTCTCCAAGGACTGCAAAGATGTTGGGAAACAGACTCTGTTACTGTAGTGATTGCTTAGAAGCCTGGAACTTCCTGTGCTCTTCCTAAGCAGTTTTCACTATCAGTGGATTTTGAGCTGTTGCTATAGAGTAAAATACATTGGTGAAATGATTCTAACTTAGCCAGGTATGTACATCCATCTCCCCCATTTTTCATTCTGCATCTGAAATGAATTGACATTTTCCTAGTGGCCACTAGTAGTAAATCTGCTCTCAAATCAGCCCTTTCTGAAACAGCCTTTTCTAGTGCTTCTTTTTCGTTGGGATATTTACATGTTATTTTAAACACCTTGTCTAATTGTCTTCAACAATGCAGAAATGCTGAGTACCTAAATGTGACATGAGATCCATACTATCACTTATAACTAAACAACTCTGTGAGAGGGATCATTAAGCTCATCATAGACATCTTTAAAAAAAAACCCCTGTTTTGAGACTGATAAAAGAAGAAAAACAAATTCACAGATTGGGTAAAATGTCTATGTTTCTTCCATATTTGCTGTTATGTGTGCTTTGGCAGTGTCATAGTCAACCACTCTTCCCTTTTATCTAAATGACTTCATGCTGGACATAAAATCTGTGTATCCGTAACCCTTAGTGGGCCACCTCCATTTCCATGTCACCTGAGCTGCTTTTCCTTTGCCTTGAGGTTACTTTCTCTGTAATGCTGAGCCCTCCTTGCTGTTCTGTCCCAGTGGTGACACTCTGAGATGGAATACAGAGATGTTCCATTGAGGCTGGCTGACCCTGGATGTTCTTTGCTGTGCTTGTCCAAAGGGCTTCATGCCAGTGTGAAATTCACTTTCCACATGTTTATAAATTGGTGGGGAGAGAGATGCAGAAAGCCAACTAGCAGATAAGAATTCTCATTTCAGCTTCTTGATTGCTCTGATTTGGAACTGATGGAGTCTGACTGGCAATCCCAAACACATCAATATAACCAGAAACATGATGTTTCCTTCCTGTTCCTCTGAAGCTTTTCTTTTCTTTATTAAAGTGCTGGATCAGAAAGGTTAAGTTATTGTTGGTTCCATGGTTTATGGAGAGTTAGGATTTAGTTCACATTCATTTCATTTCATAGCTGACCTGTGTTAGGGATAAGGAAGCTCAAATGTAGTACTGCATTAAGTGGAAATGAAATCTACCCGTGCCATTTTTACAGAAAGAAAAAAACCCTTCTGTGTTTGAACTAGGCACAGCAAGGCTAAAAACTAAATAATCTCCCCTAGAATTCTGCATTTGTTGTTTATGGTTTTCTGTTTTCTAATGTTCTGAAAGCAAAGTCTAAATAAAAAGGTATTTTATATTAATCAGTTTCAATAAAGGGCTGCAAAATACTATATAGGCAGTCCTAGGATGAAATTGGCCTGGTTTGTATTAATTTAGTTTGTTTATTTGGAAGATACTGAAGTGAATCAAATTAAACCAATCTAAATCTCTCCAGTACAATTTCTGAGCATAGACAAGAGGATTGTCTCTCTTGTATGCACATTTTTTTCCTGGCAATTTACAATATACTCGGAGAGATTTGCAATATGAAGGAGCCATCTAAAGTAGCAACAAGAAAATAAGAGATTTTTTTAAGTCCCCAGCATTGATAAAATGAAGAGTGGGACAGCGAAGAGTGGAATAATGTTCCTTCATATACAGTTAATAGAAATTGTGTCCTTAAGCAGGATTAATACAGAATTAATGGACATTAATTGTGAATTATTGCCATGCCAGTGATGCCTTTTTTTGTCACTAGCACAGCAGGATTGATCGTGATCCCTAAAGGTGCAAGACAGGAAATATATCAGTGCTCCATAATTTGGATAGTAAAAATGAGAACTGAAGGTGCTCCACCAAGTAACTGGAAGACTTAAGCTGTGCTTCATTCTTCCAGGAGCCTTGCTTCTAACTTTCACTCTACCAAAATTGGACTATGGGGCAGCAAGTGACCTTCACCTAAGGTATTTCAAAGCTTAGGAAGTTTGAGGTCATTGACTTTCATTCCTGAGGGTAGTTTTCTCCTCCTCACCATCGACTGTCATTGCTTGCACCCAATCCTGAGTCTGGAGTTAGAGAGAAGAACATGGGGGGATCAGTGAGGGACCCCCTTACTGAGAAATGCGGAGTATTTGGATGTGAAGGTTAAAGCAGAAGAGTGGAGAAACAGATAAAAGAAGAACATACAGATTAATAGGGAGAATGCAGGTAATGGAAGATTGCCCTGAGATTGGGTGTTCCATATTGTACTTCACCAGAAACAAATGAGAAAGGGCATTGATGACAGTCCACCTTCCTAATTGCTTTTGGTTCTGGTTCTGAATAGTTAGGAATTGGATTGGTAGCTCCCATAGGCACAGGACAATCTCTTTGTCTGAAGAATCACAGAGATAGAGATGTAGAGACCCTGACTACAGTCATCAAATCTAGATTATTTTTTTTAAACCCTTAATTTAAAGCACAGAAGCTGCCAGAATCCTTGAAGGCAGAATTGTTAATAACTTAAATGCTGAAGTTCTCCACTGTGTTGCTGTTGACCTTTGAAGAGTCTGACTGCTTACTGAGATTATTTCATTAGTATTTGCACATTGACTTCCTGCCAAAAAGTCAATCTGCTTTTCCTGTGCATAGTTTTGTTATTTTGAAGGTCTTCAGCTGTGGAATAAAATCAGCTATGTAACAAAGAGCTGACAGAGTTGGATGCTTGCCAGTAAAAGCCTTCCCAGGTACAACTCTGGTGATGCTGAAATATTACAAGTGTTTTATGTGGCCTCCTTTCCCTTGTGCCTTACCTAGCATCCCTGTTCCTGAAGAAAGGCAACAGTTAGTTTTAGTTCCCACTGTCCCCCAGAGAATCTCCTGCTTGTTATCTACAGGGTAGAATTTATTTGAACTTGGGACCTTGACTTGGCTTTTGTTCTTTTATCAGCCTCAAAACAGGGTTGTTTTTTTTTTTTAAAGATGTCTATAATGAGCTTAATGATCCCTCCCCCAGAGTTGTTTAGTTATAAATGATAGTATGGATCTCATGTCACATTTAGGTACTCAGCATTTCTGCATTGTTGAAGACAATTAGACAAGGTGTTTAAAATAACATGTAAATATCCCAGTGTAAAAAGCACTAGAAAAGGCTCTTTCAGAAAGGGCTGATTTCAGTTCATTTCAGATGCAGAACAAAAATGAGGAAGATGGATGTACATCATCTCTTCTTTTTATTCTCTTTCTGTGGTTACCTCCCTAGGAGGAGGAGAAGGTCAGAATGTCACCTGAAAGATCTGGATAGAGCTATCAATTTCCCATAGGCAGTTAAAGATGTCTGAACCATGAATGTCCTATTTATTGAGCCTACAGGGCTGAGATCAAATTTTTTTTTTTATGATAGACAGAAATTGATGATCCTGTCAAATACTTGGAGCCTGGAGGACGAAGTTCTATAACTTATCATTAGGCTCTGGGTTCCATCCTTTAGTCTGCTGGCAAGGCCTGCATTCCACAAGGGGTGCACTAAAGTAATTCTCATGTTCCAGTCCGGTGAAGTAAACAAACAGCTGCAATCTGCAAATGTTGCAGAATCAGGATGAGTTTCAAGGAGAGCCCCAATTAGAAGCATATGAAGGCAGCCTGGGCTGTCTCCCTGGAATAGGGCATGCCAGACTGAGGGGATTCATCTGGTGCCTGACAGGATGGAACTCTCCTCCTAATTGGAGCTTTTGGATGCTACCACAGCCTAAATGATGCTCTGCACAGTAAGTCAGCACAGCTCCACTGATCTTTCTAAATATACACCTGAGCTGTCCTAGCTGGAGGCTGCCTCTTGTAGAGGTGAGAGCTGTGAGGATTATTATTCTCAGTTATTCCTAGGTTAATGCAGTGGAACCTCTGGCTCAGGAGATTCTTAAACCTCTAGCTGTAATGGCAGGAAGGTTTAAAATGAAGGATCTCTCTTTGCTGCCTGTTTTTGTGTTCTTTTTTCCAATATTTTGCTGCTTACTAGCACAGTTCCCAAAGTTGTTTCCACCTGCATCCAAGGGTATAGGCTAACTGGAGATGGAGCAGCTTTGAAGAGAAAAAGCTGGAAAAGTTTTTTCAGCTCAATACCTGTGTCCCCTGGTTCTGTCCATGCTCTTCAAGTGTCCTTTCATTGCTTCCCCAGGCATATCCCCTCTCTTATTCCCAGGAGCTCTTCAGTACCCCACTCTTAAAGGAAGCACTGGTGTCTTGTGTCCTGGGTTTTTCCCAGGTTGCTTGATCTGATCTGTTGTTATTCTTTCATACAAATCACATTCACATTTATTATGGTTGCAGATACTATTCCCACAGATGCACACCACATCACACACATGCATAGATTTGCATAGATGAGTGTGATAAAAATGGAGCTGGCATCTGAGGGAAGCAGATTTTTCCTTGATAAGCTCAAAATAATCTCCAAAGCCTACGTCTTATCAAATGGAGGGCTTTGGGCTCGAGTTGGGATCTGCTATAACTGGGAATGGCTGGGTAAAGACAGTTCTGCTGGGATGGGCAGGTGAGGAGGAAATTGTGCCCAAATGAATGGTGGAGGCAGAAAGGGGAGAAAATTAGTCTGAGAAATTAGTGAGGTAAGGGACAAAGACTGAAAAGACCTCGTTTTGTGATCACCTTGGTAGGTACTAAATTAGGCTATTTGGTAAAGAGGGTTTTTTTAAGTTTTCTTAAAAAATGAGAGGAGAAGCAAGTGAGGAATTTGTACATCTTCACAACTAAAGTTATCTTAACACTTTAGAAATTCCATTGCAAAAGTTGTGTGGGAAAATACACTAATTTAGCACATTCTTGTTTTAATGCAGAGGTTGTGGGATGCAGTGAATAAAGCAAGGGATTGCAGGAAGAGGAAAATATAGTCACAAGGGAATTTAAGGCTTATCTAGAGAATAGAATTTTATCACTGTCTCTGGCAGAATTTGTGTTGCTTGGCAACACACTTTACCCAAATTTTTTGAGGGTGATCACTAATTGAGTGTTCCTAGTTTCCTCCGAGGCCTGATTTGGACAAGTGCTGAGTATTTAGAGCTGAGCAGGTCAATGGGATACATATATTAAATGTATCAAATGACCTGCAAGTCTAAATCCTGTAAAAATGTACAGTGAGGCTATCAGTTCTCTACTAAAAGGTAGAGAATCTTTCTCTGACTCTGGCATTCATTTGCACATTTGAAGGGAAGGGACACCACCTCTTTGGAAACATTCAGGGAATGAAATTGAAACATTTTAGGAGCTTGAATCGTGTGCTGAAAATCCATGATGCTTCTCCCTTGAAGTGCCAGGAAGTCAGGTTGATGTGGCCTTTCATGGCACTGCCTGGTTGGCTTCAATTAATGAGCCTTTGAGGGTTTTCTTCAGCACTGAGGGGCTGAGCAGCAGCCCTTTCTCTCTGAGTCCATCCTGAATGACAGGGTGAGGAAAAAATCCTCCAGCAGCCATCTTAAGGAAAGCATGAAACAAAGCCAGTCCCCTCCTTTTACACAGCTTTTCTGCTGCCAGCTCCCAGCCCCAGCTGAAGTTCTAATGGGTACCTGACCTAGGGACCATGAGGTTCTCCCATAATTGCTGGCTGCACATCTGGCTTCACATCATGTTCTGTTGAAGACATTGTGGATTTGACCAGACTGCAGTGGAGGAGAAAGAAGATCAGACCTTTAACAGGACAGCTTTTGTGTCCTTCTCAGCAGGGTTGTCACAGCCTTGTAAGGACAGCAGTCCTCTTGTTCACTGTGGTTTAGAATGAAGGTTGGAAACCTTTTCCTTCATGAAGTCCACGCAGGTCTTTTTGATACCTATTTTAGAGGAAAGAGCAAACACTAAAATTAATCTTATTTTCATCATGTTACTATAAGATATTGTTAATGGAATTTAGGGGCTTCATCCAGCCCCTAAAGTGCTGATTAATTTGTGTATTGAGGATCACAGAACATCCAGCTCTACCAATGCATGGAGGAGTATTAACAAATTTCTGCATTAGCCTTTTATAAAAGGATACCAGCATGTGTAGGAGGGAAGTAAAACATGTCCTGTTCTCATCTATTAGGAATCACTGTGGTTCTTAATTCAAAGCCTGGAGAAATGTAAGCTATTAAAGCACTACTTTCTGCTTTTACAATACCTTTTAGTCTAATATCTCAAAATATTTTCCGCTACTCATTATATAGAAATAAAGAGATGCTGCTGCTCAGGGTGTACAAACCTCTCTGGGTGGGTCAGAGAAGGCTGACTCACATTCCACTGCCAAATCAGAATGGTTGTGCTTTGCACTGCATTTCACAGAGAGAACTGCCTAGACAAAGTATTATAAAGTAATCAAAAAGCTGCCTTGAGGGTCTGGAGTCTTTCAGGTCCAAATCTTATATTGTTCTTAATGCAGATTTATGTGAGGCAGGGCAGCTTGGAGCTAGTTGATACTCAAAATAGGGTAAATTACACCAGTTTTTATTATGTTATTTAAACTCAATACAGATGTCTCTGTTAACATTTTAAGTGGATTCTGACCTCATTTACGCTCATTTGTGGTTGAAATTGTGTCTGGAGCTGTGACAGTAACCCTGCTAGTACTGTACTGGTTTCTATTGACTGGCTTCACATGGATTGATTTGAGCCCCTCTGGGTGTCCACACAATGCTGTGACTTCATTGAGAAACAGTGCTAGGGAGAATGG
The DNA here is from genome assembly GCA_013397075.1 of Rhabdornis inornatus. Classification (NCBI taxonomy): domain Eukaryota; kingdom Metazoa; phylum Chordata; class Aves; order Passeriformes; family Rhabdornithidae; genus Rhabdornis; species Rhabdornis inornatus. Next base: position 1,282,256 of record VWZS01005076.1, read on the forward strand.
TGGTGATGAATATATGATGAAAAATACAAAATGCCTGTTTAGGATGATAATTATCCTAAGGAAATTGGCCATTTTATGTCCCTCATGTCATTTACTACTGTCAGCCACGTTTCAGCACACCACCAGTGCAGGTGATGCCACACTCAGTTCAAGGACGTTGAATTCATTCATTCAAGATGAACAGAAAGTGGTGCTATTGTTTAAGAAGGCCTTTGGAGCCTGGGGTTAATTTCTTTTTCTTAGTTAGTCTGTCTTTAGCATTTCTTGTCACTTTTTTTATGGCTGGGATGAATGAAAAGTTGTTCAGGGCAGAGCAGAAAGATTGGCACGTGAGATCAGCAGTGGCAGGGTTTCAGAATTGTTGTGCTTTTTGAGACAGTTGATATTTGCTGAGCTTCCAGATCACCTTGACATGTACTCAAATTCCAGCAGAGTTATCTGTGGATTCCTGCTATGTTTGGTAGCAACAGGCTGGGAATGCCTGACATTTTAATGTGTGCTTAGCCTCTGATCTGTGACAGGTCTATAATTGTGTATTGAAAATTCTTTAAAGATGTCTGATGAAAAGTTAATAGTGATCACTTTTAGATTATCAGCTTAATTTCCAAAATGGAATGTCTAGTCTTTGGGGGTTTGTTTGTTTTAATACTCAGTAATGTAGCTTGAAGGCCCACAAAACCTTTTTTTTTTTTCTTTTACTCTTTGATGTAAAATAGCTATTTATGGAATTAAAGGAAAAAATATATTAACATCCTTATGTGGTAGAGTTTGCTAAATGCCAGTCATGCCAAAGTGTCATTTTCTTTACGCCAAATTCTCCAAAAAGTGGAGCAATTGAATTAAATACCACCCAAAGGAGAAAAATTGTTCTTTTGCTATGAGCTGCTTCTGGGATAGGGGAGAGGGAAGGATCTGGATCTTCTTTCCACTCCAATCCAATTCACTGGTATCCCTACAAAGACTTGTTAGGATAAATATTGCTTTACAACTGCTGGGAGAAATATTGAGCATTACTGGATTGCCATTGAAGAAGAGTATCTTTTAAGAAAGGCTGAACCCAAAGTTTATTATTTTTGGGTAGTCTGGTTCTTTGGGAATAAACAGATGCTACTTATTTCATTAGTCTCAGAGATTTCTTTGTGCACTGTCCTGACATATCCCACACACTTAGGCTTGCTTTCTGAGGGCAGAAAATAATGAGATAAAGTAAGGATCATCACCATTGTGTGAGTGTGCTCCTGGCATAGCTTGGTATCCACCCAGCAGAGCTGGGCAGCAGCAGCACAAATCCAGTGCCACATTCTTCAGATCTTCTTCAACCCAGCTGAGGGTTCAGAAAATCCCAGTTAAAGAAATCCCTCCTCAGATTCTGATGCAGATGGGTCATGAAAAGCCTTGTTTGTTCTGTACTGGTACTTGGTGCATATTTGAAATCATCAGGAGAATTCCTGTCAGTCTGGAGTGCTTTGGAATGCTCCTGGTGTAAGCTGCTGTGAGAGCACCATTTATCAAAGTGTCGTGTTCTGCAGAGTGCTGTGTCAGTCTTGTTAAATCTGATTAATCATCACTTGGACAAGGAAACTCCGGGAGTTACACGGGCTGCTGGCATTACTGAGAGTTACGGACTCAAGCTCCTTATGCTGTGCCAATAAGAAGACCATAAAAACACATGAACTGGAGAGCCATGGAAAGAGGACATGATCTGACTTTGGGAGCTGGAGACACACACAGAAGGGATTTGGACAAAAGTCTGACAGAATAGTTTGAAGCAGGTGCAGCCTTACTTTAACTGTTTGTTCTCCAGAGAAATGGTGGGGTCTCCCAAGTGACCTGTATTTTACTATTTTACACTGGTTCAAAAAAATGACCACAACAACTTTCTGGGGCGCTGCAAAAAAAGGAAAAAAAAAAAAAAGAAAAAAAAAATCAGTCTTATCAACATATTGCTGCACAAAGTTGTGTTGAGGAAGAAACAAACAGATGCCACATACACAGTACCATAAGGCTTTGAGAAAACACATGATTACATGATTTCTTTTAGGTATGTGGCTGGATCAGCTCCAAGCATGTTTGGAAGGGTGGGGATGAGTCTGAGTAGTGTAAAGTGATTTGGCATCTTCTGGTACTGAGCTGAGTTTCCTGTGTAGCTGGGGGGAAACCTGGCTTTGCCTCGTGCCAGGCAGTGAAACTGGCCTGGGATGAAGTTGAAAACTGCATAAATGACCCTAGTGTGAGACCCTTTGTTCTGTCATTGTTTTGACCCTAAGAATCTGCCTAACAGGTCTCAAAATCAAATTTTCAGAATCAATATTACTGTAACTGTATGGTCACCCAGCCAGAGATGGTGAATCCTTTGTGTGCAGGATTCATCAGCCCTTACTGGGTTTCCCTGGTGGTCACTGTGGAGTTTCATTAACAGCTCAGCAGGAATCTATGCCAAGGGGAGAACCAAAATGAATTAGCTCAGTATCTCCTGGCAATTTTCATATCTGTGAGGCTGATGTCAAACTTCCTTATTTTGTGTTGACACAAGCGATATTTTGTTTATTACAGATTCATTTCAGTATTCCAGATATTTTTTTGGAAACTGCTAATCTCCTGAGTAGTTTGCCTAGCATTCAGGAGGTTTATTTCAAGTGGACTTGAAGATTTTGTAGGCTGGCTGAGATACTATGCATAAAATTCAGTATATTTTAGTTGGAAGATCAAAGGAGTGGAAGTAACTGGAGTCAGACTTCTTCCATGAGCATCATTGCTGACTTTTGCACGCCTTTCCACCCTTTCTTTGCCTTTTTTATCTGTACTTCCAGCCTTTTCATCTGTAAATCCAAGGCTTGAGCGGGAAAGGCTGGAAAATGGGGAAGGAGGTGAGTACAGGAGACACTGTGTTTAGGAAACAGATGTGTAGATCTGCATATCCCACTGTTCTGTGTTCTCATCCACAGTGCTCAGTGTGTGTGGGAGACTCAGCAGGCATTTTTTTGTGGATAATCAGGGATGGGCTGTCAGTGTCTCCAGGGTCTGTAGTGTGTTCTGCAGACAGCTGCACTGCAATGAATTTGCCAGGGTTATTACTCTGCTTTGTTCATTGAAGCATTCTCTGATCAGAAGTGAGTACAGTAAGAATCTAAACTGAGAGAAACAAAGCTGCTCTGGATTGGCCTCCATTCAAGGACATTTCCCTCTATTTCTGGTATTTTGGAAGCTGGTGTCCTGGGCCTCTAGGAGTTACTGCTGTTCGAGTATATTATTTTGTACTGTTGAATTGTGGTTGTGTTTTTTAAGGTTAAAAATCTATTTCTATTAATAGATTGACAACTGTTTAGTATTTTTATAAATCAAATAAGGTAGGCAGTGAGTATTATGGATGGGCAGGTGTCAGAAACCTGAACAGGAGATGTGAAGCTCTCTGGTTTTCAAAGGACACTGAAAATTGCTAGGTGTCTGAGTTTTAGATACACCAGGCTCATAAGAAAGGAAAAACGTATTTAAAATCTGTGACTTCTATTTCCAGTTCCTTGGTTTTTCCCTCACAAAAAATTTCTTTCCTCTTCCTACTGGCAAGAATAAAAGACTGCCTGAAACTTCAGTGGATTTTGACTTGGAAGAGACAGGACCACACAGATGAAAAGACGGAAAGCTTGGAAACCCCTGATGAAATCTCTGCAGTGGCATATTTCTCCTTGCAGTTCTCTTGAAATAGATACATTTTTTAAATCCTACATTTGGTGGCTTTTAATTTTTTTTTTCTTTTATCTGAATCCAAAGTCTTATATCTCAAAAGACTGGTAGACAAAGCCATGAACAACAGGTACCTAAATTAAGGTGGGGTTTTTTCCTACTTGAGATTTCTGCATCAGTAATTTAGAAAGCAATTAAAATTCCAGACCAGAAAAATGAAGCAGGAAGGTTCATCACAGCCTGTATGAAACACCTTCCATCTTAATTTCAGAACTAAAATGGAGAGAGAAAAGAAGCAAATCCAAATTACTGCTTTTGACTCGTGGTTTAAGTGGTTGAGAAGGATGAATAGGGGACACCCTTGCAAGGACCAAGAAGCCAAGAAATGCAGTTGGGATCAGAAGGAGCCCAAGGTGTGCACTATTTCTAGTCAGGAATATTGTTAGTTGGGATAGGGATAACAGAATGGCTGCATCCAAGTGCCGGAGTGGCACTGCTGCCTCAGCAATCACTCCAGTGAGTGGGAGGGGAATCATTTCTTCCAAGATCAGTGGATAAACACAGCTATGTACAGATGGATGGTAGAAGTAATCTCTGGGGCATAGTCCAGAGAAGCAGTGCAAGCCCCTGCTCCCTCCAAGAAACACAAAGACAGTGGACCCTGCTGATGTTGCAGGTAAATGCTTTCATCTCCTCAGTCTCCTCTCCAGTCTTTTTCCTGGGCATTTGCCCCACTGGCCAGTGGAGGGGTCACTCCCAGCCCCATCGTGGAAGTTTCCTCTGCCTGGACTGGCTGCCAGTACATTTACAGCCCTTACAGAAATTCCTCACCTCATGTGTAACATATATTGAGCCATAAATAAAAATCAGAT
>VWZS01005076.1:1286879-1482567 GCA_013397075.1 Rhabdornis inornatus
GATCTCAGAAAACTCCAGGATATTAAGTTTAAGTGCTGAGGATTTAGGTTGTGCAGTGAGCTGTGAGATGATCTGGATTAAGTGCCGTGACTGTCTGCCCCAGGATGACTGAAAATCTGGGACTCTGAATACAGTTCAGGATAATCAAAATAATTTTGCCTGCCCTTTGTCATTAGCTTGTGAAGGATGGTGTTGTTTGTCACATTGCTTTTGCTTGGGTGTCAGCCAGGAGAGAAGGACTCTGCCTGTCTCAGACACGGGCATCAGTTTGTGTTGACTCAAGCAAAGTTTTACAAGACCCACAGACTGCCACTCCTGGTCCTGCTGAGTCCTCAAGGGACACTGCAGGCACCCTTTCCCCTTTTTCAGTTATGTCCCTTGTCAAAACCATGGGAAATGGTCATAATAGTATTGCTGAAGCATTTTGAATTCTCTGTGTGATATGAATCTCTTTGAAATGTTTTCATATCACGTTCTGGACTGCAAGTTTCCACATGCTGTAGAATTCCATGGGATTCGAGGCTGTGTCTATTTTCTAGAATCAAGCAGCCAATATTGATGTCATACCATTATTCTTGAGGTTAATTGGAAAATATTGATTTGTACCTCTTGAGTCTCCCTAAGCAGTGATGAATACTTAAGTTCTGCACACTTCCATGGGAAGACTGGCCAAGAAGTAATTTCTCTTTCCCGAAGTGAGAGATTTAGGAAAACAGAACAAGAAAAAATGTGCCTGTGGCAGCTAACAGGACAGTGCCCAATTGTTTGTGCTACTCCTGATGAGTAACTTTTTGTTTGGAGAGTGCAGAGAGCAGCTGGGAGCAGAAACCTGATGAGATGTCGATATGGCATGTGCTGCTCAGGAAGAAACTTAGTGGTTTCCTTTTAGAGGAAACCCTATTAATTTAGCATTAATAATGCATTGAACTTTAAAGCCTCAAGGATATTGAGACCATTTCTTTGAAGCTGCTGAGTGTCCCCAAACTATGCTGAAATGGTTAATTGATGGGAGTGGAGGGTGTGGAGTGGGATGGAAGTAAGAGCTGCTGTGAAGTTGATATCACAAGATACCTTGCTGCTTGCTATTGTGTTATTTTATAGAGCTTTTCAGACTTTATATGCAGACATAATTAAACAACTCAAGGGATAGGAACTACCCCATCTGACACAACACAGGACAGGCTGCTGGGTGTGCTGATGCTCCCATCAGAGACTCAGGGGAACACCAAGACAGCCAAATTGTGTTAATGAGGTTTGGGACCCCTGAGGCCCTGAGTGTGCCATCAGTGACTGAGGTGAGAGGTGCTGAGTCCCCCACTCCTTGCAATCAATATTATGTTCCAATTCCTTCTATACAGCTATATATTTTTTTTTCCAGCAATAATTTAATTGCTTTTATTTCTTACAGTCCTTCACCTTTGGAGAAATTTTGACTCTTGTGCCAGAGAAGGAGACCAGTACCTCCTACAAAAGTAATATGAACCCCACAGATATGAATGGGACCTGAGGAAGCAGAGGCTTGCATCCCTAGTTGGTAGTAATTTGTGGGTAAAAACCTTTGGTATTCTTTCATACAGAGCTGCTCAACTTCCCCAGACAGCAGAGAGAGCCATACAGAAGTTCTCTGTTTCTCAGTTGTTTCAGAAGTGAAGTTTTGCCAAAGAAGAAAACACAAGACATGTATTATTTTAAAAATTGAAGCAAATAACATTAAGTGCAATGCTTCCTTATTATTCCAGAAAGTTCTTAAAGAGGGTAAACACCATCTTTTACATATATGGTCTAACTCCTGGACATGTGTTTTAGTCACATTAAAAGGAAAGCAGCTTTATAGGGATGTTTAATATTCTACAAATTGAGCTGGTGGTGGAGAGTTTAATGTCCAGTTGGATGTTCTTCATAAACATTATTAGGAATTATTCCTGCTTACACATAAACTTATTCCACACATTTGATAATATTCAGAGGTCAGAAGACAAAGAAGTTGTTAAATAATTTTATTTCTTCCCTCCTCAAAAGCCAGCTACAGGTGCAATAGTTTGCTTTGTTACAGTGTAATATCACGTTGTCACTGCTCCCTGCATCCATACGAGCCTGCCTGTATGAAATCTAACCCTTTGGCCAAGGTTTGTAATTGGAATCTTATCAGAAAACAAAATCACAATAAATAGAAAATAGACAGAATAGTCAAGTCTCTGTGCCAGAGCAGAGTTCCCATGGTAGTGCCTTACTTTTGCCCTCAGATGTGATAAAATCAGGTCACATTTGCTTTTCTTGTGTTGAATACTGCTTGGAATTCAGAGCAGCAGTGAGAGCTTTTACACATGGGGATGGAGGAAGAAGGATTTATGGAATTGGAAAGTATTAACTTAATGAAAGAGCATTTGCATGTTTTCTGAGCAAAATGTTATCCAGAAAAAAAAAATAGGAAAAAAGAAAAAAATCTGGCCAAGCTGATGAAAGCATTTTATTTATTGATCCCTTTATAATCCTTTGTTTTGTTTTTCCTCCCTCAGCGTATGCTGATGCTCACAATGTAGGCTGGGGGTTTCATAAGCAGGCCAACTTTTCTTGTCCTGTAGCTACTCATCTATAAATGATGCTTTATTTAGTGCCTAAAGTGTCTGTTGTTAGGGTCTTTTAATATAAAAAGGCTGCATAAAACATCTTAAATATAGCTGCAATTGTGTACAGACTTGTTTTAAACAAACTAAATATTAATTACAGAGGGCTGAATCTTCAGCTAATTGCATCTGCTTAGTTCCCCTGCTGCTAGGTCCACTTGGTACATGTGTATCCTATTTGCTTTAAGCAGCATTTGTTGGTGTGAGCCAAAAGCTGGTACTTGTATGACTGAAGGTGTTGAAAATTATATTTTAGATTAAGTAAATCTGTCTTCCCTCCAAATTTTAGGTAACCTACCTTTGGGTTTAACAATGCACAAAATATCCATATAAAATTGAGTACTCAGAACTACTTTAAATAGTTACAAAGCAGGTGTTGCATAAGATTGTGGAAATGGAGTTTTATTTTGTTTTAAACTGCCATGTACTGTTTTCTGCAGGACTACATTTCTCTTAGGACTCTCGATCTTCTGAAAGACTGCAGGGAAATTCCTTTAATTTTAATCTCTGCCATTAGGCACAGTCTTGGATTACTTATCAGTGACTGACTAAGACACCTTGAGAGTGATGAAGCTGCTCAGAGTGAGCTGTGGAACTCTGATGGAAAATCAAGTAGCATTAAATAACTAAGCATTAGGCTTATGCTGGCTGGGGGAGAACCAGGATAAGGTCTCTAAGTGAAGATCACACCAGCATCTAATACCTTGTAAATATATCTTTCACTTGCAGTTTTCACCATTATAATCACAGATTTGAGGATTTATTTTTCTTCTAGCAAGCCATCTGCCATTTTCCTGTGAGTTTCCTCTCAAAGCATTAGCAATGACTTAATGTGCTACACTAAGTTTATTATGAAACTGATGGCTCATAGTTGCAGCTGGTTTTCTTTTTGATTTCATAACTATGCAGAAGGGGTAACAATGATAAAAATGTTGTCGTATATTTATTGCCAGGGCAATACCAGGCAGGTTATCACAAGCAAGACTTCTAGGATGTGAGATGAGATAAACCTGCAGAATAATTGATACAGCAATCAGAAGAGTTCAGATCAATAAAGTCCAGGTGAAGAAAGATCTTTTCCTAACTGCTGCAAGCCTGATTCTCCCCAGTCTAGCATTTTTCATTTACTGTGTGAAATGGCAGTAAAGTGAGTGGAGAATTCTGGTCTGGCAGGATTCTACTCTTGGCTCAGATGTGAATGACATAAACATAACATCAGATAAAAGCCTTTCTATGCTTCATGTAGTATAGAAAGTAAATAAGTAATGGTAGAATGGCTTGCTTATATCTTGCAAATAAGAATATTTAGTGAGCAGTATTCTGTATTTGCTACAGCATTTTATGTAAGACTTAGCACTGCAAATGCTGTGCAGGTATTCCAGCATCTGCATCATGGTACTACCTGGTATCCAATACAACGCTATCTGATCCTATAAAATACATTTACTGACCCAGTAATAGTTTTTTTGGGGTTTTTTGGGGTGGGGTTTGTTGTTTGTTGTTGTTGTTGTTGTTGTTTTTGAAACAAGAGGCTGCTCACTTTAGCCTCTAAGCTAGAGAGAGTTAAGTGCTGACTTTATGGGGCATTTGCACCTTTGCTGTTTGCATTTACTGTGCATTTTTATGATCCTGTGTGATGCCTGTGCATGGAAGCCACTAGGAAACAAGAATGCACAACCTGCAGAATTTAGCCTGTAATTTTATGCTCCACAAAGAGAAATACCTACAGTAATCTGACAGAATAAAAGCAACATGTGTCGTATGAGCTCCAAATAAATATCCTGTCTCCTCTGCAGCAGCTTTATTGAAAGAGATCTGACATAATGGTGTTGTATCAGCAGAGCTGCTAATCTCAGATACCAGAGATTTCAGTGCTAGGGGAGGGAATGTGGCACAAATGGAGGTCATTCAGTATCCTGGAGCACTTGGACAAGTGTGTCATTTTGGGCTGTCCCTGCTAATGGCAGAATACAGTGCTGCTGCTAGGAATTGCTGTTGCAGAGCTCCTTGTGCAAGGAACCTGCAGTGTCTGTTCAAAGGGACTTGTTTGTTTTCATGCCTTGCAAAACCAACAATGTTTCTAGGAAGCAAAAGCCATACTCTGGGTTTTAGTGGTAAAAGCAGGAGCCTCGGAGGTATCACAAATGGAAGTTGTGGTTAGGTTTTTTTATATGTATATTTAACCCTCTTCAGGAATACGGAATTGCTTTCTAGACCTTTTGTCTCCCCGCTGCCAACAAGGAGCTGCTGTGGAGGAGCTGCAGTGTTCTCTTAGGACCACAGCAGTGTCAGAGGTCACACAGAGAGCCCACGTGTGTCTTTGTAGGTCCTTGGGTGGGAGGATTGCAGGAAGAGGTAAACAATAGTTTAACTGAAATCAGAAGGATGCTGAGAGAATTTTGCTATTTTCATGTGTCACGAGGTGACACATAGGAAGAATCCATTTCCTTGGCAACAATCCTTGAGCCATAAGGTTGAACCTGTTTACTGAGGCACAGAGCCATTCTGTCAGATGGGCTTTAATACAGCAATTGTAGAGAGCCTGTGTTGTGTGTGCGTCAGGTGTGAGTGTCCCAGATAGGATTCCCAGCAAGGATTGTCCATATGGCTGTTCATTCTAATTTTATATTCCCTTGTACCATTACTAATCCAGGTATGGGTCTGATTATGTTTCAAAAATAGGGAACAGCTTTTTCCTCCTTTTGTTAAGTCCTCTTGCCCACTTGCATAACACAGGTTGGAGTGATGGTTTAGGAGAAGTTTTTGGAAGGCAAACTTTCCTCCCTGGCCTTAGCAGACCTCTTCTTTCTGCATTCAGAGAAATGAGAGCTTTATAAATCTTTTCCCTTTTTAAGTAAAGTCCCTGTAGGCCCCATCCAAGTAAATCTTTGGCACAAAGCTGGATTTCACATGCGCTGCAGAGTGGAAATCTGTGTTCAGTCACTCTCTGCATTACTTTACAGGATGTTTTGCCTGGACTGCTATAAAACATTGAGGTCTCAGGGTTCAGGAAGGAGCACAGCACTGGAGATTGTCACCCTAACTGCCCCCTCCTGTCTTGCCTCTTGGTTTCCTCAGTGGACTCAATTCTCTGTGCATCAGCAGTGCTGCCAGCATTGCTCTTGCTCTGCCTTAGATATAGCTCGGGTACAACATCTTCGTTTGGTATTGTGTTTTCTGTGTTTCATTTTAATGTGAATTGAAGAGATAAAGATCTGATACCTGTGAAATGTGTGGAGTGATGCCAGGTTGTGTTCTTCTCTGATAGCTGAAGGAACTGCACTGGCATCCAATTATTTAGTACAGAACTTTGATAATCTAGTTTTCTTGCTCATTTAATGCAGCCTGTTCCATACTAATGCAGATGTGAAAAAATGTCATCAAAATATTTTTTTCCTGCTATTCCTTTTGGAATTAGCTATTGTAAGTATTGGGGTAACCCACTGAAGCAGAACTGCAGGGTCAGCATCTTTCAGTTCTGGCTTAATATAAACTCCAAATAATGGATTATACTTCTCTTCTGGACCTGGCATGTATCATTCAGATTGCCCCAGAGTGGGGAAAAAGCAATGTATCTTTCAATTGTATACATTTTGATCATTCAGATTGCCCCAGAGTGGGAAAAAGCAATGTATCTTTCAATTGTATACATTTTGATGAATGCTGACATTAGGCAGCTGCATTTGAAAATACCCATCCTACCCAAAGTCTTAGCTTGCTTTTATCTATCTGTCTGTCTATCTATCTATCTATCTATCTATCTCTCTATTTTTTCAGCCACTTCTAAAATGCGTCTGCCTCTGCCTGGCTGAACCAATTTGAGCTGTGGGTATGACTACAAGATGCACTTTAATGCAGTGTAATTTCCTGGCAAATTTTAAGTAGAAGAATTACAGCTCTGCTTTGTTGGAACTCCTTAGTATCCTCTCCTACTGCCATTTTAAGAACTTCTCCTGCTGAGGACATGAAAGCAGGTGTTGAGATCTAAAATATTGCAGTTTGGACTGGATAGGAACAATTTTCTGCTCATATATTTTGATTGTGGGTTGGGATTTGCCATTTTCCAAATGTTTGTACAGTGCAGTCTAGCACAACCAAGCCATGCACAGTTGGAGTTCTCCAGGAAATGTTATAAAAACTAAAATATGAGGACAATTTCATCTGCAGACTGTAAAGGGTGCACAGTGGAGCAGTCCTTTCAGTGTAACACATCACTACTCAGTTAATGGAACAGCATCAGTCCTGCAAGGAGAAATCTGCATCCACATGTACCCATCCCACTGGCATGGCTGGATTTTGGTAAGGCAGCATATTGGTCCTTCTCTCAGTACATTTAATTAACTTCAGCTTTACTTTTGTTTCTGCAATATACAGTCAATTAAATAATAAATACTGTTTTGTAACTTGATAGAACAGTATGTAATGGTCTTTATATTGTATCCTTTTTAGCCTGAATTTCACATCCTCTTCATAATTTTTAATGACAGCAACAATTTTTATTATACTGCTGGAACTTTTCCCGGGGTAGTTGTATTTTTCATAAATAATATGTGATTTAGAAGTGAAACTGCGGCAAAAAGCTGCTAAATCCAGCATCTTCTGTAGCTGCATATTTATGTAAAAAAAAAAAAACCTTGGCCCTAGTGAATGAGAGTGAAAGTGTCTTAATGTGGAATATGGGGTTATAATTGTTAAAGTTGTTTTGGCTGATGCTCACCAGAAGGCTCTGTGGAAAAGGCACAGCTGGAGCTGGATGGTTGGAAGTCAATTGAGAGGTGAGAGGAGTTATGAGTGAGGAGAGAGTCAGGGAGTGACAGACACATGGACAGAATATAAATGGGAAGGACACGGGGACAGCAGCACTGCAGCTGAGCCAGACAATGGCTGCCCTTCTTCTGTGAAGTTTTTGGTTATGTCTGGTGGAGATTAAAGGTATAAAAAGGGGGGATTTCTGTAATAAAGTGATCTCCTTCACATGCATGAGGAGGTCCATGTTGCTTTGTTCCCCACTGCTACATGTTAAAAAGAAGACGACCCCAGAATCCGAGTGAAATGATGCACAAGGTAACTGAGCTTTCTGCAGCTCAGGGAGAGCTGCTCTAAACAGGAACATACCAAGCAAAATACAGGTTAAGGCAGAACATATTTGTGTATCAGCTCTTCTCTCTTGTGGAGATCAGCTGAATGTTTGTCTTGCTGTGCTTCTGTGTGCCCTTTGCAAATATTTCCAATTAATAGAGGCTTTACATTATGACCACAAAATTTGCTCGAATTCCAATTTCAAGACAAAGAGAAGTGATGTAAACTAGACCCGTCAAGACCTTTCTGCTCTTGACTTTTCAGGACTTTAAAGAAATCACTTAGGCAAGTCTGATCAGGGGCAAACCTCATCCAAGGCTTTTTTGTTGCTGCAACCTTCAGAATGTTGATGGAAGAAGCCTTTTTCTGTGTCCCTGCAGCGTGCTCCCAGTGTTCTCTCACTGTGGAGGGGCTGCATGTCACAGACCCCAGTCACCAGCCTGTTTTTGCCAGGCTGCCCAGGTGGCTGAGGGGAGGAACAGGCGTGTTCCACTGCACACAGACAGGATGGGGGAAAAAAACCAAATTGCTGCCTCAGCACTGGAGCCTGAGCCAGTGCTGGGGAAGCTGTGGGCTGTGCCTTTCTGGCCTGCCTTTGGAGCTCAGAGCTCGTGGGATGAGGTGAAGCAGTGACAGACACAGATGTTGCTGGCTGGGGTTCACTGTGCTGCTTCTTCCCTCACAGTGAGAGATTATTGGGAAACTCAGGAAGGGGAGAAACTGCTTTTCAGTCAGACAGCTTGGACTCAGGTATTGCCTACTGAGCACTCCATTTTTCTCTGCATTTTTATCCCATGTTGACTTTATAGGTGGAACAGAAACCACTGGTAGTGCTGTAAATCCTCATTTTCTACCTGAATTGTTAAGTTTCATGATCAAGTCTTCCAAAGCAGAGTATATTTAACTGTGTGATGAACAGGGACAAGGTTCTCCAAGATACATGTCAGTCTATAAATTGGGAACTTGAGTGACTCTTCTGTAGAGAACAGTACCCTGTTTAAAGTTCCTAGAGTTTAGCTAATTAAGTCCTGTGTTTTGCCCTAGTTTTATAGTTTCTTTGATTATTTCTTTCTAGCTCAACAAAATTCACCAAAAATCCATGAAGGCTGGTGGGCTTATAAGGAGGTGGTCCAAGGAAGCTTTGTTCCTGGTAAGTGTAATTTTAAAATTTTAGCCTTTCTTAAATATTTTTTCCAATTAATATGGTTGTATTTGAGGGAGATATTTTGGGTTGGTTTTTTTTCATTGCAAAGATTTTTAGTTGACAAGAACTCAACATCACATTACAGTGAAGCACAGAAAGGTTTCTGTTAATCCATCATCCAAAGACCATGGCTGTTTTTCAGGGAAGAAATCACTTTGTTGACATTCCTGGTTTCTCTCAGTAAAGCCAACATGATGCTGCTTTATGAGTGTGTGTATTCTCTGTGTAGAAAAGGGAAAGGGACTGAAAAATATTACTGTTAACTGGATGAAATAATTTACTGTTAACTGGATGAAATAACTTACCTGTTGCAGCACTTCTAGGTAATTGCATTTCTACAATTTTAGATTAGATTTTAGAGTAGATTAGGACAGGAACCCACTGCATGCAATTTTCACTAATTTTTGTTTAGTAAACTATGAGTGAAAAAAAAGTGAAATAACTGGACTTCATTGAGATTTAGTAAATGATAAATAATCGAGGCATCTGAAAGGATTCTGTGCAGTATCTCTTCAGTGTGATTGAGATTAATATGCATTAATTTATGTATATCAGCTGTATCTTATAAGGTAAAGTAGTGCTTAAAGTTTTATCGTGAATGCACCAAGAAAACTGCCATGCGATTCTTATTTCCTCATAATAGTAGAAAATATTGCTTGGCTGTTGTGTGAGCTGTTCCTGAGGATCTGTAGGTTTGATCTATCATGAGCTACTTTCACTGTTGTGAGAGCTGTTACAACCTGACAGTCATCTGAAATTCCCAAAATGCTGATTGTCTTGTAAAGAATTCTAGTACAAATGAGATTAAATATTACAGCCCACACATTTCTGGCACTGAAATGGTTGTGAAAATCTACAGACCTGGAGCTTAATTACATCTTGATGTAGCATAAAGTAGCTTTTCAGATTTACTTGAGATTGGTTTGGGCTGTCAGAGACACTGCAGTGTATTGTTGGGCATGTTTAGCTCCTCATAGTGTCAGCAGGGGAAGAAACCTGGGGAATATAATCACCTGCTTTGAAGATATTTCAGCCTTCCTGAGTTGCACAGTTCAGGTGGATGCCCAGCAGAAAATGAATGAAAAAATTATTTGCTAAACAGGCCTAAATTTAAAGTTACTGAGAAAAATAGTATAATTGCCAGGATGTGAAGAAACCTGTGATCAGTTCATGCTTGTTCTCATCTTAATACTGAGAGAAATTTAGGCTTAGGAATATCCTTGGAAGATAAATGAGGAAACAGTGATGACTCAAAAACTTCAGGGAAGGAAGACCTTTTAGAGTGGTGTGGAGGGACACTTCCTTTCTGAGGGAAACCTGAATTACCAAGTGTGTTTTGCAAATCTGACTAACCCAGCACAAATCCTCAAGAACTGGTCCAGAAAGCCAGTAATGAACAGCTCAGTGAAGCAGCCATAAAGAAGGCAAGGGGAATTTGGGGGTACCTTTCTTTCAAATTCAGCTCTGCAACCTGTCAGCCTCAGCAGAAGAGAGAAATCCCACGAGACGCTACAGAACAAACAACTAATTATTTTTTTTTCTGGCAGCACCTAGATTTGGGAGCCTTTGAAAACCATATTTAGAGCATTTCAAGGCTGCATTTGTGGCTGTGCTCTCAGACTAACACGTGCTGAAGGATCTGTTGGTGCGTGTGAAGTTGATGCGTGCTGGTGGCAGTCAGGTGTCACATCTCACATGGGATGCTAATTAGCACCTGAGAGGTGAGAGCTGCCAGGCAGGCTGAGGAGCTGCTGCTGGAGCTGCTGGCTGATGTGCACTGAAGCAAACAGCCACAGCCATCTGCCAGCATGGAGCTTTCTTCCCACAGCTGCTTGTCCTGACCCAGGGCTGGACGTGAACACCCCCAAAGATATTGGGAAGGAGTGTTTGTCCCAGAGCCTGTCACTGCAGTGGAGACCTGGCATCTCAGCTAATACGATTGACATGAATCCAGCTCTGCAGCTGCTTAGGGGAGCAGCCACAAATGCAGAGATTATTAATTAGGGGAAATATAATTGTAAAACACTCCAGGAGGAGTTGCTGGAGTTAATCTATCAAAGCTCTGGCTGGAATACTTTTCACCTACTTCAAAGCAAAGTCACTGTCTCTCTTTGAACTCCCACTTCTTTCATGGAGAGCTGTGTAAGAATGCAGTGAGGAGTGTATCACAATATGCCTGGGTTAGAATTTGCCATTCATAAGTTTTTCTGCTTAATCTGTTTTGGAAGCATTTAAGTCAAGTCCTAAAAATGTGCTGGGTCCTGTATAGATTTGCCGTTGAGCAGTACATAAAATCAAGCCATACTTCACTATGTTCCCCAAATCCCAGACTCCCCATATTCTGGGATAGATTTTAGAAAAAAATACTTTAAATCCCTTTCTGATGTTCATCTGGACACAGGTATTTTCCTGCTATAAGCCACTTAGCTGCAGTCAGTGATGTGTATCTCACAGGAGGGAAGGATTTAAGCAGAGATGAAGTACAAAACCCATCACAGTCTTTCCCAAATTGGCTTCTTGCAGTGCTCCAAGAGGAGGCAGCATTGAGAGCTGGCAGGTTCTCAGCACAGAACTGGGGCTCAGGTCTGTCTTGGTGGCCAGCCTTGAAAGAGAGATGCAGAGTTCTCAGAAAGTTCATCAGGGCTGGGTTTGTGTATCTGCTGCTGGTGCAGAAACCACTCTCCATCTCTCACCTGTTCTACAAGCAAAGAATTGCTCTTGTGACTTAAATCATGTAGGCAAACAAAGTAGAAAGTAAGTAGAGCTTTAAAATGTTAATTGAATGCAAATTAGGTTCCAAATTAAACTTCAGGGAATGCTCAAGGATGAAGAAGGAATACTTTCTTCTATGCACGGTGTTTTACATAATAATCAAATAATTTATATTATTACAAACGCTTACTATGTAGACTTTTTCCGGTGTGGGATATCAAAGTAGTTCTTGATGGGTTAAAAAACCTTTAAATAACCTTTTTCATGTCTTTTCTTTGCCTATGACTGTGAATATGTTGTGTCACTGAAGTGGTGCAAAAAAATTCCAAGTTGCCTGGACAGTCATAATCCAAATTCATTGGTACCCTTATTGTTACTACAAATAGATGTGTATGACCTTTGATAATCTTTGTGATTGTATTGATTCTTTCCATCCTGGTCCTGTTTTTTCATAGCATTATGAAAGTGGGCTCTGGTAAGCACAAAATATAAAGGAGGTTAAATCTAATTTGTGATCACAGAAAGCACTTGCCAAACCTCCCTCCTGCTGTGGGAACTCTGGACTGTGTGACAGTACAAGCACAGAAGTGTTTTGTTCCCAGGGAAGACCCTGTCTTTGGACCCCCCTACTGAATTAGACCAAATCTAAAGTCACTTTACAGGGTGCTAGAGCCAACCTCAGCTAACAGGAGGAAATCCATCAAATAATGAGTGAACATTGCTGAGGGAGCAGATGGTATTCTGCTTCCTTGTAATAAAAGTTGTTAATGAACTCTTAATTCCAGATGAAGATCTACATCCACTAGGATTCATTATTGGCCACAGATCACCAGTCAAAGCCCACCTTTTTCCCTGAGGTTCTGAGATGAGAAATCCCCTGTTCATGGTTCCTTCACAGCTTGTTTTACCCTAAAAGAGAAAAGACTGCTGGAGTTGTGTGATGCTGCTCCTGCCTTTTGCAAGGATCCTGTTGGTGGGATTATGCCCCAATAATCTGGCAATTATTGGCAGATAGTATGACAATGCTGCACTGGCTCAAAACATGGGCAGCGGTTGGGAAGCACTGAGAAACTGCTTCCAGGAGGAAATGCATGAATTTCAAAATAATTTACAAGGGAAAAGAAGTCTGAAACAATTGGCAAGCTTGATCATGAGTGCCAAAACCTCATTTTAAACTTCCTGCTATCCCCATGTGCTTTTGTTATGGCCCACAGAGGCAGTTCTAGTGCTCCTAGTTTCTCCTGTCTAGGCTTCAAGATTTCTTTTATTACAGCTTTGAGCTTTTTTAAAAATTAGAAATATCTTTATGTACACATTCAAAAATAACCTTTGATGGGCAGGTCACTGTGAGAACCATGAACTGTTTGTCCATGGCTTGAAACTGAGAGGTGAAAACCTTTGAACCCCCACACTTGTTGAACTTTCAGCTCTCAGTCTGTGCCACCCTGCAGTCACAGAGGGGTCTGTGTCACACTGAGATGGTGATCACTCACTGTGGCTGCCTGAACAGCAAAAACCAAACCTGCTGATGGCTGCTCCTGCACTGCTCACTTTTATAACTAGAACATCTCTCCTGGTCATATTTTGGCACTTCAGGAGGCTGCAGCATCACTCACCATCTGGTGCATTTTGCTTATTAGTGAAAACAGTGGTGCTGTCTGAGCTACAGCAGTGCTTTAAACAGCCTGCACACACCCTTCAAAATCCTGCAGTCTGCTGCTGCCTCTGACAAATTAACCAGCCATCTATAATTATTTATTAGAACAATAATAGCAGATTTTCTTTTAGAAAGCAATATTTTGGAACAGTTCATTTCTTCAGGGTGATAGAGCATAGGTTCTGGAGATTATTCACTTGCTGATTTGAACTTAGGTTAGTATATACAATATTTCAGCTTTGGTTGTCAGTTAAAGATAGCTTGAAGGAAGTGGATTTCACACCAGATATTTTCCTAGTTTCTCACTTCCTTTGATGATTCTGCAAAAATTGACTCTTTACAAATCATGTAGCTAGAAAGGAGACTAGATTTAAAAAAAAAAAATTATTTGGGAGTTAAATATAATACAACATGGACTTTTTGCCTGTTACAACACCTGGTGGCACTGTGATTTGGTTCCCACAGCCCTTTTCTCACTTGACCAGGAGCTCGGGACTGGGGATCCCCCTTTACAGGTGCTTTTGTTACTGCCATGAAACTCAAGAAGTTGCTGTGTTCAGGTCCTTCCCACTCCTTTGAACACCCACCTATGCAGTCCTTTTTAAAAGGAAAAATTTTCAATGAAGTTACTGTTTTACATATGGCCTGTAACTGCAGCCATTTTGCAAACAGATCTCTAAATGCTGTTTTTCCCTCTAATTCAGTCCTTCCATGAAAGAAGAAAAAGTTTTAGGGAGCCAGCAATGTGAACTAACCACAGTAAAGTGCTCTGAAGACCTAAAATTTTAAACCTTGACAAACTTGTGACTGAAACACAGTTCTTTGCTAATGTGGTCTCATGTTATGAATGACGTTCTATTTTTCCAATTTATCAAACAACAAGATTAAATGTAGTAGCAAATTTTTAATAGTAACAATTATAAATGAATGCAATTAAAGTATTGGAAATGAATACAATCAAAGTGCATATATTTGAAAATATACAAAATTTGGCAGTGAGTAATTTAGTATAAATGAGGTTCGTATAAAGCATAAGCAAAACTGACCGGGGATAGGGGGAGTGGCTCGCCATTGCTCACGTACCAAAGCATCAAGGCTAACAATCCCACTTATACACTCTGTGCTACAGGAGTTTCTAGAAAACTCCTCCTGGTTTCTATTCCTGAAATCTACGTCACTATGTTGTATGGCACAACACTCTGTGCTACAGGAGTTTCTAGAAAACTCCTCCTGGTTTCTATTCCTAAAATCTACGTCACTATGTTGTATGGCACATGCTCTACTCGTGGGTTAGGGGTCTCTCATCCTTTTGAGGGTTTTATTTCTGATGAAGGCTCGTCATCTTCCTCAATGACCGAGGTGTGACCTGCAGGTAGTGCAGGTGCACTATGTGACTGAGCAGATGTTTTCCATAACCAGACTTTAATTGGGTCCCATGCCTGGAATCATCCCATTTTGGCCCCTTTCAAGGTCAAAACTTTCTATTTCTAGATGCTGCTTGTCAGACCTATGTCCTTCTACTATTCCCTTCCAACATTCCTCTTCGACTCCCAACATCTGGAGGATGTCCTTTGCCCTGTCTCACCATCTCCCCCCTCACTCTGTAACAATTGTCTTCTATTGATCTAAATACAATTTTGCTAATATAGTTACAATTTATTAGCACTAATCATATTTATCACATCTCAGATCCCTTTTCTTTTAACAGCCTAATTGTCTTTTTTAGCTGTAGCTTTTCCTCCTCAGTTACGATTGGTATCCACGACAGAAAAATTGCAAGTAGCCGATGGATCCTGTACAAGCCTTTGCTCTGTTATCCCGACGTGACCCAATGATTCAAGTTGTGTTCCTGCCTGCTCCTGGTCCCACCAGGCACTGCCAAGGTCAAGCCTTCCCTGGTTAGAAGCAGCACATGGAGTGGCAGGTTGGACCTTGCTGTGCCGCCAGCTGTCCTGCTGCACCCCAGGTTCCCCTGCCAGGACGTGAGCACCGTCCCTCTCCTGCTCCAGGAATGTGGAATGTGAAATAAGGAAAACCCTGAAGGCAGTGACTTGCAGATCCCTGTCAATTATTGTCCCTCACACTTTGCTGCTGGGTTGGATAACATTTTTGGTGTAGGGTACTCCAGATACTTTCTGATGAAGTTGAAAATCCTCTTTCCCACTGTCCCGAAGTGGATGCTATTTAACTTGCAGTGACACTAAATGTGGGTTATAAGCACAAAGAACAATTTAAACACCAGGAATTTTTGGTACAACTGTAGCTACAAAACCTGCCAGGATGATGGCTTCTAGCTGGGAAGAAGTTCAACAGGTTTAATACCTTTTGGGCAGTCATATACTCAGAGAGCAGTATCCAAAACATCTGCTGTCCTGCACACTGTGTGTTTACAATCACTACAGAACCCTGAAGACCTGTCCTGTTGGGAATGTAACTGCCCTTTCTGCAAATAAAATAAAATATATTTTTTTAAATATTATCCAAGTCCGCTTTAAACCGTTAAAAGTGAAAAGCCAGCAGGCCACCTCAGTGATCTTACAAGGGTTCACCATGATGAGCACATCCTTTTAAACTTTTGTTTAAGAAAAGAAGGATCATCCCTGTGCACTACCTTAGCTGGACCATCAAAAATTGGGGTTTGGGATAAAAAGGGTAAGATTAGTATTAGGAATCTTTCTTTTCTTAGGTTCTTCACTGTGACCTAAAAGCAAGGGAAGGAATTCCAGGGCTAAATATTGGTGTGTACAGGAAAGGGTTTAGGGGGGTGTTACTGGATGATCTTTAAGGTCGTTTCCAACCCAAAGCATTCTGTGATATTCTTGAAAAGCTGAGTATAGAAGCAGTTGGAACAGGGGTCTGTGACTAAGTCATTAATAACTGGAAGCTCATAACTACTTACTTGGTAGGATTACTCAGGAAAGTTCCAAGGGCCTGAAGCAGGGCTCCATGGAAGTCTGGATATATGTATTGATACATTCAAAAAGTTTTATCTTACCGTAAGCCTTGACAGGCTAATATTCACAAGGCATCTAAGGAGTTCTTGGCACCCTTTGGCGCTGTACATTTTAGTGGTATCCATGACTTAGAGTAATAGAATTGAAGCACAAAGAAATCTGATAGAAGAATTAGTTACTGCTCAGAGACTCAAGGACCTTTTTAAGCTAATAATCCAAGCTGAAAATGAGTAATGACATCTACCACAGTTCTTTATGTAAGGAGGGGACTTGGAGCTCTGGCTATTAATTTCCTTGTAGTAGTAGTTTTCTTGTGGGTGTGCATGTGTTTTTGTACAAAACAGTAGCAATCATCACTTCCTACATAAAAAACCCTCTTTATAGATTGTCGTGGTGTAGTGTAAAATAAGTTAGTGTCCTTTGGAGGAGGAAGTCACTGAGAATAATAAGGAATAGTATTTTTCTGTGCTAATAATGTTCTTCCCCAGTGGAATGTAATTGGACTTAATCAGAGAAGAGTTACAATGCTCCAGCTTATGTTTGTTTAGGTACTTCTGCCATAAATCTGTGTGGGATGAGATAAAACTGGAAGGGATTGCGATATAACACAGAAATGGGGATAATGAGTGGCATTAAGATGTGGACTCGCTGCTACTCCTGTCATTATCCCACTTAGAAAAATTACTCTTGTAAAATACCTTGATGAAGAATTATATTTTAAGAGTGCTACAATTACAGTTGTGATTGTCAGGTAGGGATTCACCTCCTCTTTCACTGAGGCTGTTCACATCAGGATATTACAGAGAATTCAGGAGGATGATTTTGATTACACTGGTGATGGACCCAGCACCAGTGAGGACTTTATATAAACACAGTGTGCAGCTTTTAGTTTGTACATCTCATTAGTGCAATTTAGTGTAGAATTTGCCACGTCATACAGAGGAAAATATGGTCACTACAGCTACACCCTCATCTGTGGTTAAAATAAACTCCTGTGAAATAAGATCACACCACTGCTCTGGGCATGGTTGCACACAGTAACTCTGCCTCTTGGTTGTTGCCACTGAAAGCTTCACTGGTACTAACAAAAAACCTCTCTGTCAAATCCTGTCCCCTACCTAATTAATAAATCAGAAAGAGAAGGAAATTAGTCTTACCTAAAGGTGGATATATCCTATGCTATGCAGGTACTTTCCTAATAGACAGCTATGATTTAAGTTGTAAATATGGATTCAGGGGTTTATTTGATCATAGCATTTCTTCAGTAACCTGCTAAGCTGACTTTATTTCTGAAAGTCTGTGTGTGTTTATGTGTAGGATTCCTCAGACTCCTCAAATAGAGGATTGCTGGAGACTTGATAGTCTGAAACTGCTCATTTGTACTTTGTGAAAATTTCCTCCCATCGTAACACCTCTCTAAAAAGGTCACCTATGAATTCACTGAATCATGAATGCATTGAACATACTCAGGAGCAAAATCCACACTCACCATTTACATCTGCCTGCCTAGGAGGATGTGGAATTATTATCTGGATAAGTTTTACTGCTGTTACTTACACAGATTAAAATACAGATATCCTATACCATCACCCCATAATGGTATTTCTGGGCATATGCTGTTTGTGGTCAGTGAAAGATTTATCCTCTCAGGACTCACCATAAAATACAGTCACCTACTTAATGCATTTCCGGGTACCTGCTGCCCCTGTGACCTGTAAATCACATTATTATGGTTAATGACTCTGCCCAAAAAAGGAACCTTCCTGAATCTTATTGATTTTTTTTTTCCTAGCACTGAAAATATTGCTTAAAATTGTCACCTTTTACCTTTCTGAATAGAGACTGATTTTATATTAAGGCACTTTTTCATTTTATATTTATAAAACGTACAAATAAATGCATTAGTGTTCCAGACCAAGCAGTCACCAACTTTATAGTCAGGACATAAACCCTGAAAATAACAGCATAACATCATAATGGGATACCTGACAGGTCGTTAACTACAGCAGTGCAAATGGCATTGCTGCAATTTACAGGTGCTTGTAGACAGCAGCCCAGCCTGCAGCCTTTCAGAGCCTGCAGCACAGAGAAAAATACTCAGGGATGGAGCACAAAATAACCAGGTCACAGTGGAAGTTGTTCACTTGACACCAAAGCAGGTAGCTGATAGATGTTCCACCCCAACACAGAGGTGATTCCTTAGGACCCTTTTATGACCTCCTCTAATTTATTCTTCCTGTGTCTTTAATATCTATGAGTTTGTCATAGAGTTTGTGAGGGTTTTGGTGAAGAATGAAGGTCTTTATTCAGAGAGGTCATTTTACAAATATTAAATGAGATGTAGGTATGGAAAAATGGATAAGCTGAGTTCAAGACAGCAGTTGGAGGCTGGGAGAGAATCAAGCAGCCTGTTCAGATTCGTCTGTGCCATCAGGCTGGTCTGCCTGGCGTCCCTGTGCTGTTGATTAAAGAAGAAAAAAATGTTCCTGCAGATGCTTTGAATCAGCCCCGTGCTTTGGCTGGCATGAAGCAGTGCAGCCTCCCCAGCACAGAAGCAGCACGATGGGCACTGAGGACCTGGCACCTCCTGCATGGGCATCCCCAGAGCTGCCACTGCATTAACAGAGCTGAGGAATGTGACAAATCATTATCTGCACTGATATTTTGGCACTATCTCATACTATAACTTCAGGGGCAAGGCAGGAAGGAGGGTGGATCTGTCCAGGTCAGGGAAGAGCCCCATTCCACAGCCACTTCTTCCAGTTCAAAATCAAACCCAAGGGCTGGAAGCACTTGCAGTAAAGCAGTGACATTTCAATCGATAGATGAAGAGATGGGATTTTTCCTCCTTGCTAATAAAATTGGTCAAGTTTGGTTTAGCTGAGTCTCTGAAATCCAGGCATCATGTGGTTCCTACACTAGAATAATTAGGATGCAAGTCTGGCTGAAGTACTCGCTACAAAAGCAAGAGCTTCTGCCAGTTTAGAAAATCCTAGGTTATTACTTTTGTCTGAAAATAGGTCACACTGGAAACAGTGGGATTTGCTTGCTGAGACAAATGCTACATCCCTTGAATAAAGGCCATCAGAAGCTGATTATTTAAAAAAAAAATTAAAAATCAATATTTACAAGATTGTATTCCCTTTACAATGGTTTTATTCAAAACCATCTCTTTCCAAGTTAAGTGGAAAATGACTTCTTTCCACAGCTGTGCAGTTTCATCTCTTTTGTCCTAGAGTGTTCACA
Source organism: Rhabdornis inornatus (assembly GCA_013397075.1). Lineage (NCBI taxonomy): Eukaryota > Metazoa > Chordata > Aves > Passeriformes > Rhabdornithidae > Rhabdornis > Rhabdornis inornatus. The sequence goes on from VWZS01005076.1 coordinate 1,306,356, forward strand.
CTGCAATTCCATTAATAATGTGCTTTTTGAGGAAATCACATTTTAATACTGTATCCTTTGCTTCTCATGGAGGAGAGGGGTGAATAGGAGGATTAAATGCTGGGATCATGCGGGTGTTAGCACAGCAGTGACAGGTACAGGATGAGCAGGATGCTCAGCTCTGAGAGGAGCTGCTCCTCCAAATCTCAGTCAGGTGCAGTTAAAGCCATACCAGGATGCAGCTGGGAGTGATAGCTAATTCCCAGCTTTAGTCCCAATTTAGAAATGCAGGATTTAGCTGTTCTATATGACTCAGAATACAGCATATGACATAGGAGAGAACATCTCAGATTATGGAGTCAACTCTTCTGTATTTCCAAACTGAGCTATGTAGGTCATGGCTACAGAATTCCCTTTCACGAGTGCATGCCAGGGCATTTCCCAGGAGGGAGTTCACATTCCATTTTGCTTTTCCTATCCTGCAGTTGGGTATCTTCAAATGGCTTTTCTTCCTTCAGATTGGGCTTTCCTAAAATAAAGAATAAATGACTGAAGTCTAATAGGCTATGGCTGAAACACTTATATTGCATGGCCTTGGCAGGCTCTATTATCCACACACTGACATCTTCAGAATTACTTGGTATTTTAATGTGCATTTAAAATTGGTTAACAGGAGTATAAATTAAAGCAATAGCTAAACTAGTCTCTCAAGGTTTTATTGCTCATTGTAATTTTATGTTTATGGGCTCGCTGCTTTCTGGCAGGACTTGTGTTGGTTTAGTTTTAGGGAGTGCAGCAGGGAGAAGATGGTGCCTCACCCAGAGTCTGGTGAAACCAGTGAAGTCCCTCCATTTAGCTGTCTTGGGACATTGGTCACATCATTGTCACTGCCAAAAACTTGGATTTGCTTTCCCAGTTAAGAGCACTGTCCAGAGAAAATTCATATTTAGATAGAATTTTAAATATGTTTTCCCAACTAATTTTACATTATTCTTCATCCAGCGCCTATGCCTGGTTTAGTAAAAAAAAATAACATCTAAGAGGGGAAAAAAAGATGAAAATTACATATTTGTTGAGCTATGACACGAGTTGTGTGTAGAAGCAGCTGCTCCTCTTGACCTTAACAAGCACCTTTTTCCCATGAGAAAGTGCATCCCAAAGATGATCTGCAGCCATAAATGCCTTTGTGAGAATGCTTCAGTGAAGCAGCCCAGGACACTGGGCCGTGGAGGCTGTGTGGGATGTGTGAGAGTGTCTGAGATAAACGAGCACGAAACATCTGCTCTGCCATTTCTGTGTGTGATGGGTTAATCTCCTAATCACTGGCTGCATGGTTTGATCCTGAGCTTGTAAAAAAATCATATATGATTTTTTTTTTTAATATGCTCCTTTCAGTGATTATATATAATCACTGAAAAGTCATATAAATACTCCTGTGTGCTTAATAAAGTGGTTCTGTCAACTTACAATAGGGTCTGTGTTTTTTCCAGTCGCTACACTGTGTGTAGAGATGTGACTCAATTCCTACACCTCTCAGGGAAACCACAATGGAATTCTAGCCAGAATTCCATTCCACTCTGGAAAAGGCCAGAGGAAAAGTTTGAATTAAAGTGGCAAAAATTTCATTGAATTAAAAGACATGAAGCTCTTCTCCTGTCCTCAGCTTTGTCCGCCTTACCATTATTTGTCCTTTGTTGCTGATCCTGTAACTACTCTTTTCACAGCCTTCTCTCAATTAATACATTATAAATTACATTTGGGCAGGCTCAGATACTTGCTCAAGGAATGAAACAGAGCTCCAAGTAATCACTGTAGAAGATGACTCAGAAGCTCTCCCAGCTTGTTACATCAAGTCATGAATATTTATGGTTATTGGTATCCATTTCTCATACACTTTACATTTGCATAGTTTTTGCATTAAAACTCTGCCTAAAAATACCACAAAATTGTAAACATGAAGACATGAAGGAACTCCAGAATGTGAGTATTATGAAATACAGAAGAAAAAGAAACTTTCTTGGTTTTCACAGACCACATTTTTTGATTTAGAAAGTGCAGATGGAAACACAGGAATTTTTTCCTAATAATTTTCACTTTCAGAACTGGTTTAGCAGTCTAAGTTCCAGTGGCCAGATCTGCAAACTTTATTTAAGTGCTTTAAAATACAAATGACTGACCAAGGAAAAGAAGGTGTCTTAGATACACAGCTTCTCCCAAAAGGCTGCAAGTTTGGCATCTCACTTGCTCAGGCAAGAAGGAAAGAAGATCCCAGAAGACACCTAGTGTATCATTTAGTGCCTGAAGACCCTCATAATTCTGTCTGTAAAGTTCCAAAGGATTTAAATCATCTTTAAGTAAGAACTTTAGTGCCTGGAAGAGTAACCTCTGTTCTCTTAAAGGGTTGAAAGTGGAGTAAAAATACTGAAGAATCAGTTAACCCCCCCCCACCTCCTAAACCCTGCCACAGATGGAAATCCAAAGAAAGTTAAATGACTTTAAAGAACTGTAGGCAGCAGAAATGGGTTCAAGTGAAAGATGTTCTTGTTTCTTGCCTGCTTCTGGAAAGATTTCTGGTAAACTGTTTCTGATGTGCCCTTCAGGAAGCTGTTACTGAGATACTGGCATTTACTTTTCAATTTCGTGCTTGACCTTGTTCTGCAACATGAGTTTGCATTGGTTTTCATGCATAATGAACATTGAGACACCTTCAGCTACTCAGTACATGATAGTGTTGCTGGGCAATGTATTTATATCAAGGATTTTGTGGAGCATGCTGATCCTAATTGGAAGAGAAATGATTCTGAGGTGCAGGCTCTTGAATACAAAGCTCTTGGAATAATGTCAGCTGGCTTTAGCAAGAAAATGTCTTCACAAGTGTTTTAAAGATGTGGTTTTGTTTACCAATCACACACCTACAGTTTTCCTAAACTGCATTAAACTGCAGCAACATCTGCCTCTGAGAGGAGCAGGGCACTAAATCCTGTGCCATGCCCTGTCTGCAGACATCACCTCTGTGGAACTGGGCAGAGGGTGTGCTGGGTTCTTCCTTGAATTCCATTTTTATACACTAAATACACTAGGTACTATACACCTTCATACACTAAAGAGTTGACAGCAACTCTGCCTTTGACCATCCCTGGGCAGAGAGAGGCAGTGAATGTTTCTCTCATGCTTTTCTGTATTAAAGGCAAAAGGATTGGCACAAAACCTTCTGTCTTGTGTCAGTAAAGCAAAGCTCCACTTTCCCTCCAAATGTCCCACTCTGTGGCTTGACAAATCTGCTTTTACAGCCAGAATCTGCAGTCAGAAACAGTGCACTGGGCAGTACATGCTCTTCTGTGATTATGCCAAAGCTCCTACTGATGTTACTCCTAAAACTGTCTTGAACTTCACAGGAGTCCTCCATACTGTAGTGTTGAATATGCAGGAAGTTCATATTTTAGGGAAGTGCTTTCCTTTTACAGCAGGAGTTTAACAAATAGAACCAGATTCAAGTGGCCTTATTCATAGACTAAATTTGGTGTGTGTTTTCACTCCCTAACTTGCCTCTTCACTTCGTGACATATTTTAAGAGAAGCCAAGATGATGCTGTGCCTCACCTCCATATAGCTGTGGGTAATCTTGTCACAGAACAACTTGATTTTCTGTTCTCTCCCTGCCATACTTCACATGGAAGAAACTTAAATGTAAAACAAATGTCATACTATGAATGGACAGAATTGCAGATACATAGAGGATTTCACATTATGGATGGACATAATCCCAACTGTATTTACATCTCCTCCCTGGCTGTCTGAGCTAATGCCCAGATTTGTTCATTGTCAGAGTCTGAATTCACTAGAAACCTAACAGGAATAATCAAACTTCAGCCTTTTCATGAGTCCAGTTGGATATTTCATCCCTTAAACCCCACTGCTTCAGCAGAGACATTCAGCCACCAGCAGAGCTCCATAAAACCACCTGCTCCAAAGAACAAGCAGAAATTCCTGTATCTTTAGGCATTGCACTAATAAGTGATCAAATTCTGCTTGTTATATTTGCAACCAAAAACAGCAAACAGACCCAGCCACTGTGTAATGCAAACCAAAACACCAGTGGCCAGAGAAAAAGAGCACAATCTTACATTTCACCAGCCTGTAATGCCTTAATGCTGTTGTTCTCTTCATGTTGATATTGGGTTTTTGGGTTTTTTCAAGCATCTTTTTTAGAACCGTTTTCCTTCCCATATGTCTCTCCAGCTGAGCTTCATATAGACACATTTATATTTGTATATATATACCTACACCTATAAAGATTTTTCATATTTAAGATTCAAATGTTTGATCTACAAAACGTTCATCTACAGCATGCCTTCTGTAATACCAGGAAACAATACATGTGTGGTAAAAGTTAATCTAGTGGTTGAAGAACAGCAAATATAAATTATTTTACAAGAGAGACCTTAATTAGTGGAATTTTATGATGTGCAGAGGTGGATAAAGTGCTCCTTGAATGTCAAGGTCTTTGCATGAAGATGCACAAATAATTTCAGGTTGGATTTTTTTTTTTTTAAATTGATTTTAATTGAAACTACGATTAGGATGCAAAATCTTTTTTTTCCAGCATTGTCTTTTTGGGAATCTGTCCCTTTATTTTTTGCATTTGTAATGGTTTTTAACATTAAACATTTTTTGTGAATATGTCACTGAAAGGATTTGGGCTTTTAAAAATCAGTTTTCTAGAAAAAAGCCACAGGAAATCAGGATATAATATCTAACTCTAATATCAGCCAATGAATATTGGCAAAAGTCTATTGTCTTATGCAGAAGGTGGATTATCTTGGTAGTTTCCAATGTCTCTCTGATGTGTTTATTCCATTTCTTATTATTCCTAAAGAATTTTTACTCTGTTCTTTTATTTTTTTTGTAATTTCACTATCCCAGGTACTACACTGTACATGATGCTCAGCTCCAGTTTCTTCCCACACCTTCAGAATACTCTTACAATTATTTAAAATAGCTTGTACTCTGTCATGTGCAAATAATGCAGAATATTTTATCCAAACCAGTGTTTTCAGTGATAGCTGAACTGGGGGTTTGAGTTTATTTTAAATTCCAAATACATCATCAGTCATTGAACCCTCAAACCAGCCTGATTCTACTTTCACCTACAAAAAATACATCCCAATTTTACATGAGAAATTTTGTGCACATTTCTAGTATGTAGAAATATCTAGTATATAGAAATACTATGTTCTAGTATTTCTAATCTACTGCAGGTAATAAAATAGATAAAAGATCACAGGAGTTTGGGTATTTCATTCCCCCATTTGTGGCAGGAAGCTGCTGGGGCCAGTCAGCAAAGGGAGAGGATGTTTGGGACAGAGGAAGAACATTTCCATATTGTGCAAAGGATAGCAGCAGGAAAGAAGCCACCACCTTCACTGTGATTTAGCAATGCCACTCAGCAGGTGCTCAGGCCAGCATCCTTTCCAACTGCAGTGTCTAAAGTCAGGAATGTGCTTGGAGGAGGAGCAGCAACCCACAACCAAGCATAAGAATGTCAGCAGCAGACTTGGCTCTCATTGCAAGCTCCATGAGCAGTGGTTTCATGCAGAATTGGTTTTTGCTTTCACCAAAATAAATGGAAAATTTTATTTAGTAGAAACAGTGAGACCAGAATTCTTTAACAAAACTGGCAGCTGAATCCCAAGAACATATGTCCAATTTACTGTGTGGGCAAGGCATTTCTACAGAATTCTAAAAATAAGTTGTTGTGTATGTTTTCTGAAGGTGGGAGTGACCTTCTGGAGGTACTTGAGCTTTTAGGAATCGTGTTCAACAGGAAATGAATCACCTGCTGAGTTCACTCTGTTCTGTAGGTATTTCTTGTTCTAAATTTAGAGTGAGGGACTGAGCCTCTTCTCACCATTTTTACCTCAGATTTGCCCCAGTATAAAGAGTGTGGAGAATAATCTGGGTGTGGGGAATTGCTTCTGAATTCTACCACAAAGATGATAGTAATGAGGTAAGAAGTTAAAATTTGATCAGGAAGAGTTACAATCCATGTGTTCGTAGGTTCACATTATGTACAATTATGTAGGTCCTGTTCTAATCTCCATTTTTAAGGTGATTATAATTAACTGAATGAAATGAAGTAAGATTTCCTTGTTATAAAGCATCCCAAAGCATGTCAGTCTTAAAGCAATAACCAACATCCTGCATATTGGAGGTTTTTGTTCCTCAGCTCTGCACAGCATTGCCATAGAGTGTTAAATGTGGTTGTAAACAAACAATAGGGAGCCTCAAGGTTCAGTGGTTGCTTCAAGAAAGAAGAGGGTTCCATTTCTCTCCACTAAATAAAGTCCTGTTTTACTGAGAGAACAGAAAGGTAACGTGAGAAACCATCACCTGTCCTCTAGGAACAGAAGAAATTCAAGACTACGGGAAATTATGTAAATTGGGTATTCTTCAGGTCATGGAAAGTGTTCCTGTGGGCAAGCCAAAAAGATGGGAGAAAAGACCAAAGTCCTAAGTAAACACTTCCAGTTCTGCTGCAGAGTCACACGGCCATGCCCCCAGCACAGCTGGTCAGGAGAACCCCAGAAGTCTGAGCTTTGGAAAGGAAAATCTGCTGCTCATCAGCTTTCCTAGTGAAGAATACTGAGTGATTCTTGTTTGGAATATGTGCTGTGACTCCATGGGCAGCCTTCCCAGAGATTGTTTGGTGGCACAGAGAGGGCTGGTGGCAGCAGCCAGCTGGCACCCTCAGCAGCACACCCTGGTCTCTGGAAGCCCTGGGAAACAAGCAGAGCTTCCTCCACAGATGGCTGTCATCCTCCTCCTCATCTGCTCCACAGCCTGTGACTCCCACATCAATATTTTCACAGGCAGTTCAAAATTCCAGCTGGCTCTCCTGTGGATGTGCACTCCTCCAGCTTCTGCTTGCATCCACTTTCTTCCATTTTTACATGGCTTTAGCCAGTGGTTTCTGCTCTTGGGAGTCTTAGCCCCCAGCCACCAGGGACTGCACTTTCCAAAGTTATGGCATCATCCAGTTTGTCTCCAGGGAACCCTGCTCTCCTCTAAAGATCTACCAAAGCAAAAGAAAGTAACTGCAATGGCAACTGGATCAGATTCTAACTTGAACAAATAACTTTCTACATCTGGTTCCTGTGTTGTCCTTGGCCCTCGTTCTGAGTTACTTGAACTCATCCTTCAACATACAGAGAGAATCAGGAGTTTCAGAGAGGAACCTCCTGTTTCTGTTAATGAACATCCTCAGTCTTACACAGGATTTTAGTCTGGCATCATCATATTTGAATAGAAGAAAAATCAAGACTAATCCTGTCTTGAAACTCACATCATGAACTAGAGTTTCAGACAACAGTATTTGCACACTTGAAATTTTGTTTTAAAACATCATAATTAAAAGAATACCAAGGGAAAAGTTACATTAAAGCAATACTGGAGGCCTTGCTGTACCCTCACATCCTAAGTAAAGGCATTCCTGCAGTTCAAGTTAAGAAATACCTAATTCATTTCCATTAAACATTGTTTTATAAGCATTTCCTTCACTGATTCATGTTATTACATCAACTTAATTGTAATTTTTTTCCCCTGTGGACACAGGAGTTTAAGCACTGAAAATAAAAACAGAAGTCCTAAAACATCTATACAAAGGTACTTGCTCTGGGATTTGTGTTGTCCAAAGACAATTTAAAATGATCATTCCTCAGTTGTATTTATGAAATAAATGGATTACAAACTAACAAGGAATAGTGGAAATGCAGCATTTCTGTGTTTTGCTAGGTATTAAAATTTACCATCCTTGATCTCTGCTACTATTCCTATATATTTTCTGTATTCTGTCACTTGTGCATTACAGTATTTCATTTCATTTGACTGAAAACCTCTTACATATGACCAGGAACAGGACCATCACCAGAAAGCTTACTTTTAGAATATTTCAAGGCTGGTATATATGGGCTCTGTGTTCAGAATAACAGAGTAGCTCTTTGTCAGATCTCCAACAGGATGTAATTTAAAAATATTCATCATTATTTTTAACAGTAGAAGCTTGTGGCTTTGTGCACTCCACATATTCCATCTTTTTTGATATAAATGTTAGGACCAAATTTCACTGTGTTTTGCCAGCTCTTCACACATCTCAGCAAAGGATGAAAGAGCACTGACCTGCCTTTGTGAGAACATGGTCCAGCAGAAACCCTCGTGTCTGCAGAATGTCAAGTCTTTTGTTGTACTTCTTGCTAAACCACTGCTGCTGTCCTGCTACATGTCCTTTTGTCATGTTTGTCAGCTTTGAACAGCTAAATAACTGAGGTCTCTTTCAGCTGTATTGTCTCTGAGATTAATTGTGAACATCTGCCAGCTGGTGAGGACTTTAATTCTTGTAGTTGTTCGGCAGAGTTCCTGAAAGGACACTGGTTTATTTATTTTGTGCTTTACAATTTATTTGTAACTTGAGATTATGTGTCTGGATTTTTTCTTTCTCTTACTCATTAATAGAGGGTTTATGTACAATTTTTTAAGATGTTGTAAAAACTGGAAGTACAAGTCGTCCTCAAAACAAAATGAAAATTGCCCATTAATGCTGCATTTCATTCTAGAGATGGCATCAATCAAAAGTCTGTGTCTGTGTAATCTGTAGAATCCTATTCTATTGTCAATGAAAAAAAATTCATTTAAGAGTTTCACTGAAACCTGTTCTGTAAGGAAATTAAACTTTTACACTATCACACAACCTTTGTGGGAAGTAAAAATGCTTCTTTCAAAGGCCATTACAAGCAGGAATAGATGTGTACATAGATAAGCAACGTGAGCAGATGGTTGGAAAAATGAAAGTGAATGGCTGAGAAGAAGTCCCTCTGACATTCACTATTAGAGACAACAGTGGCTGTTAATAAAGCAGAGTTAATTCTATAGCAAGGAGTGAAATATTTAATCAGCAGTACTTCATACATAATTCAATTAACTGCCTTCACTCATCAGTATTAACGAGAGCTGGAGCTTGGATTAATGTGCTTGAGCTTCATCACAACATTCCCAGTCTGCTTAAATGCTGCCAAAACTTAATAAAGTGCTGCCAGTCAAATTACAGTATCTGAGCCCAGTGCATCAATGTGCTGATATTACAAATCATCCTCTACTCACAGCATTGTTTGCTAATTCCTTATTTATGCTGATCTCTGCACTAAACAGTTTAATTAGTGCACAGTGGTAGAACAAGTTAAATTTCTTATCCCTTCCTTCAGGACATCTTTGATATCATCCAAGTTACTGAGCAATAACTATAAATGCTGTATCCATGTGTTTTCAACCCCCCCATTTTTTTAAATAATTACTTTAATCAGATACGTGGATTGCCACAGCAGAATTTCTACTAGTCTGAAAAGGATAAATGCTACATTAATTTCTGAATTGGTTCTAAAGAGCATTCCTATTGCAGTCTGTGTTTTTCTATCTGTAACACAGATCTCACCCTCAGTTCCCACGAATAGCCCTGATTGTGCCACTTGCTGTGGCTCGTATTCCTTGTGCTTTCTCTCCTTCCAGGAAGAGAGAAGGGACCGTGAGGGTTTCCAAAGTATTTTCCTTTCTGCCATTGAGGGATTCGATTCTCAGAAGCTGATAAACCTTCCTCAGCAAAGCTGAGAGAATGATGCTTTGGCATCTTGTCCCATTCTGTCCTACCTGTGTCCAGCATCACCCAGGAGGCTTTGGAAGAGCTAAGCCCAACCTTAAGAGCTGCTGGAGGGGAAGGGAGGCAGCCTGACACTGCTTATTCCACCTTCAACTCTTCTGAAATAAATCTTGTCTGCTCCACAAAACCCTTGGCTACTTTTCAGCTGGGTGAATTGAGGCCAGACCCTGGCATCCAAAAGGAGATTGGAAAAGTGCTTTGAAATGCAGGTTCTGGAAGCATTACAAGCTGTCATAAGAATCACAGCAAGATAAATGACATTACAGAGAAAAGGCAGAAGAGCAAGCTTTTTTTATATATTTTTTTTTTATCTTACCAGAAGAAGAGAAATGAAGATGTCAGTTGCAGGTTTTGGTTACTGCCAAGGTCTTGGGAGTTCAGGAGTCCACAACATAAGTTTGAGGGAAATTTTGCTGGAAAGTAATTTAAAATTGTAGCACATTCAGAAACCTGTTTTTGGGGGACGGAAAGGCGTGTGCAAGTCACACCTGACTGTATTCCACCTGAATAGATTGTCCCTTTTACCTTGGCTGTTTGATACTCTTCCTGTCACCTGGAGTATGTGAAATCCAAGGAAATCAAAGGTGTCAACCATCCAGTCCCTCAATCCATGAGGTGAAACCAGTGGAGGCTGAATTGGAAGTGGTGTCATTCTTTTGGGATCTGCAGCCCTGTACTTGGCATCAAGTCTCTTGAGGACAAGTGAGGATTAGAGAATGCAGCACAATACATGAAAGCAAGAGACAGCAGCCAGAATTCCTCAGAAGAACAGAGAAACTGGGTCAGTCAAGAACTACATAAGGAGAAATGCTATTTATGCTGTATGTTCAGCAAGTAGTGCCATTTGAGGATTTAGCAATTCATCCAAAAAATATTGGAGGGTAAGGCTAAGTTGGCTATATTTTTAAAACAGAAAACAGTGGAGAATCAAATCCTCAACTCTTAATAAAGTCAGCATAACTCCATTAATTTAACCAGAGCCTCACCAGTTCAGAGCCTGTTTCTTTCAGTTAATATTTATCCTTTACCATGTTTTGATAGGAGTGTTAGCAGCAGCAAATGAAATGCTAAGTTGACACCAAGTATTTACTGACCCCATGTACTGATCAGAGCCTGTGTAACAGTCACAGATTTTCAGGGGTTCAGCACTGTGCAAATGCCTTGCAGGTGATAAAAGTTTCTCTCTAAAAGGAGCATAAAATGAGCTATGTCCACACTGGAGAAATAGTTTGAATCTGCTGATGAAGTTGAAATCCTACTTTATCCTTTTGAGTTGTATTTTAAATAAAAGATATAAAGATCATATAAAGGGAAGAGTACAGTGTCTACCCAAAATCTGGTTTAGACTAATAAAGAGGCACTCAGGCTTTCAGCCTTTTAACAGAAGAAGGAGAACCACTTGCTAAATCAGTTTCTAAGTTTCAGGCACTTTTGGTGACATCGAAAATAAAAAAAAAAGATCCAAAAAATCAGCAGATAACCCATGATGTGAAAGTGCTGGCTCAAGGAGTGTTGCAAAATGGAAGCAGCAGAGATGGTTATGAATGGGCTGCACCAGGATGTTTCTGTGCAGTGGCTGCATTTGTCAATGGGATAAAAACCTGGCAGCAAATACAGCACTATTGACTTACGAATGATCTGGACAGACTCAGTTTAAAAACAACAGAATAAGGAGCTCATGCAATTCACTGTAGCAAAAGAAAATGGGGTGCTTGCAGTGAGGGGACATTAGAGAACTGTCTTGTTCCCCCATGTGTAGTCCTGCTAGTAATTGTCAAGAAAAAAAAAAAAGTCAGAAGTTTTAATAGTTAAAAAAAAAAAAATTAATAGATCCTCCTGGCAACCTTTTCTGCCTGTGAGCTTTCTGCCCTGCACTCAGGGAGAGGCACAGGCTCTGTGCTGAATGTCACTGTCAGCCAGATCTCCAAAGGCAGCTGTAAATTCACATCTCTCAGGGTGACAAGATGGGGCCAGATAATGGGTATGGATTTTCTGTACATCATGGCTGTGTGTCATCCAGCTACCACCTGTACTGAGCCTAATGATTTGTCTGAATAAAGCAGTACTCCATAAACTTTACTGCTGAGCAAACAGCACGCTGTTGGCAACATCATACTCTGCTCTCCCTTTCAGCCCATCAAAAGATGACTCAATTACCATTTAAAATTTTATACTGCCTATGAAGTCAAGGACTGCAGAATTAGTAGTCAGCTTGAACGTATTTTGAAAAGAGCAAATGTATCTTAATGTGAATAAGTGACAGGTTTGCATGTTAGTGTTAAAAGGACAAGCCAGTGTTGGTGTTAATTTTAACATGCAGGTTGTGCACAGCGAACAGGCAGATGAAAATGATGGATTCTGTCAGCATCTAAAAGGGGATGATCACACTTCAGAGATGCCCAGATTCAGGGATTAGAAACAGAAGAACTAGAAATTACAATTTCTTTTCCTTCTGGAAAAGTCAAGTCAAATGGTAAATTGGTTAATTAGAAATAGGTTTGTGAATCCTGGCATATTTTCCTCTCTTAAAAGCTGTGGTAGCTGAGTCTAAGTCCAAAATATGGGTAACATCTTACTTAAGAGTGGAAAGAAGCTTACTTAGTTTTAAACCTATTTATTGTGCCCACTGCCACATGGTCCTGTATAGTGGCCAGAACAAGCACTGCCAATTTCGGGAATTTGTTTTCTAATGCAAAATTTTAAAAAAATTCTATACAATTCAGAAATGCTAATGTACAAGGGATAACAAGAACTAGAAAAAAAAGAAGGAAGAATTAGAAAACTTCTGATAAACTCAGGAGTTTCCATGCATTTAATTAAACCTCATTCATGACAAAATATGAGGATGTGTGTGTGCAGATTAAGAAGCTAAATGTATTTCTGAGTTTCTACTCTTCTATATTGTGAGGGATTTTTAACTTATGAGTTATTAAATGTGAACCACGGAGCATCCTGTCAGATACTGCTTCACAGAGCTGAATTAGGGAAGAGATAAGCATGGAAATACGAGAGCAGATAGAACAAGACAAGCTGTCTGCACTCAAGTGACATCAAGGTAATGCCCCAAAGCTCATCTAATAGATGTTTGCTGCAATCAAATTTTCATGCACCTCAGACTACAAAAAGAAGTTAAACACAGAATACTCAGTTTAAAAACAAACCAAATAAGAATATGCTGCATATCTCAGATTAAGGGTGGTTTGGTATTCATGCTAGCAAGTTGCAGTAACCATCCTAAATTTTAACTGTTATTAAAAGCACTTTGTGACAGGGATCTGCTGGGCCATGACAATTATCTTCTCCTAAGTTTGGGTGTCCTCATTAGGTGATTTTCTTATTGACTGGATGTCCACAGGGTTTGTAGTACCCAAGCAGGTTTGCAGGGATCCCAAGATCTAGGATTTACCATCCAGGTGATTCTACCTGAGGGTGGACAAAACTTCTTGAGAAAGATTTGAGGAGAAGCCTCTTCTCCTGCTTGGAGAGGGACCAACCATGATTTTACCAGAAAGTGACGGTTCTGAGCAGGCAGGTAGAAGTGGATCAGTCACAAGAGCTACCTCTAACATCCACATCAGGAACAATTCCCAGGAGAAGACTGAGTCCATCAAAATATGCAGGTTTTTAATGTGGTTAACACCTGCTTTGATAGTGAGCCTCTAATGCAGCCCCAGCCTGAGGAGAGCAGAGGTTGCCTTGGAAGTTGATCTGTTTGTTTTGAGTGCAGAAAATGAGGCTCATCTGCTTAATGAGTTACAGAGTGCTTTCAGACTTTTAAGGAGTTATAAGAAGTGTTACCTCGGGGAAAATGAGACTTTTAAAAAAACCTCGCTAGGCTGCAAAAAAAAAAAAAAAAAAAGCTGTGCTTCCTACTTTTTCAAAGAAATTTCTGGAACTGGAGGCTTCCTGATATCACTGGAATCTGTGGGGATGCCCAGGCAGGTCTGTGATGAGTGCTGGGGACTGGAGCATTAGTCAGTCCATCTGAACTGCTCTACCCAGACAACATCTCAAAAGAACTTTGGATTTAAAATGCATCGCAAAAATCCTTCCACCAGCCTCAGATGGTATCAGAGAAGAGATTTCCCATAGAGTTTATGGGGTTTTATTTCTCGCAGATTGGGAGTGGTTTTTTTGAAGAGAAAGTGAAAATGGGTGAAATCAATTTTGTGAACACAAACAGAGATTATTCCTGAAATTATCCCCTCTGTTTAAAAGGTTGTGCCTGCTTTGATTTTTTTATAGGCTACACTGCAAACCAGAACATGCATGAAACGTGTGGAAGTTAAAGGAGGAATTTCAGGGATTGTAAGACACATCAGGCATAAATTTGAAATTAGATGTGGATATCTTATTCAGTATCTTTTGGCAAGTGCTGTGCATTCAGAATGTATCTGTGGTTCAGGGAAGCACTTAACTGTAAGCACTAAAATTGTATTGTTTCCTTCTAAAGCTGTTAAGATTTTCAGACTTAGGATGTGGTGATGCTGAAGGTTTCAAAGAAGTGATTATTACCACGGTCACAGAAAATCAGTGGTGTTAGAGGAGCACCACTTGTGAAGTTGCTGAAATAACTCGCATGCAAATACAGCAAAAAGTATTATTTCGCATCGTAAGACTGATGAGCAAATCACTGGGTCAGGTCCTGAGAAATGATGTATAAAGACCATTTTTTCTATTAAATTGGCCACAGTTAATGCTACAGAAGCTGAATTGGTGCTCCTCTTGTAGGAGGCTGGTTGTAAGTGGTGCAGGAATTGTCATTCTGTTGCTCTGCTGGTTTCCTTTAGCAGCATAATAGATATATCTGTTACTTCAGCTGACAACAGCAAATAGTGCAGAACAAAGAAAAGGCATCACTGTTGATGGAGGTGAAGCCTCCAATGACAACTGCCTGCCTGAGAGACACAGGCTCTGCCCTGTTCCTCTTGCACAAAAGTTAAATTGCCAAGGAAACTTTGGGTAGTACAGTCCAGACTTCAGGAAAATAGTGCAGCCAATACCAGCCATGAGAGTGTTTGTTTTGCTAAGGTTTTGTGATTCACGTTCAACTTTCTACTGTTGTGAAATAAGCACATTCCATTTTCATCATAACATGTTCATTCTTTTCTGTTAAAGAAGAAAAGCAGAGTGGAGCAAGTTTAATCACTACATGTAGTTTGTAGTTGCTAAACTCCTGCTGCTCTTCTGCTAAGATGACTTCAGACCAAGAGGGATTTTATTTCCATGAGTACCACTCCAGTTCAGCAACATCCCTACAGCTGTTTGAAAAGCAGGGTAGAAACTTCTTTAGATACCTTTCTTAAAGCTCAGATCAAAAAGTTATTTTAGGTATTGTCACAGATCAAGATGGAAAGCTTTTCTTGAAAAGTTCTCTGTGTCCCAAAAATCTCAAAAATTCATTCCATTTCATCTCTGCCTGGGGCAGTGCTGAAACTTGGCTAAATAAACCAGAAAAATACAATTTTATTTGCAAGACTGATGTTCCCTTTTCTTTGGACAGGTCATATTGAAAAAACCTCTGAATAGTAAACACCTGTAATAAATTTGTATATGGCAATTTTAATGGGATTTGTGATACTGACTTTGATAGCTTTGTTTTAGAAGTTTAAAGAGAAGAACACTAAATAGAGCTAATCTGTACTTACTAAGCTTTCTGGATATTACTTCTACTAGAAATATATACATAATGAAAATAAATCACATGTCCAGATACCTGAAACACACAAGGCTCTTATAGAAAAATAAACCCTGTGGCCATGAATAAGAGTCTGTGTTCTCTTTTTCACTGAGAGCACGAACTGAAATCATGTAAACTAACACTAAATATATTCAGGTCAGTTAATACAATTTGTGTTTAAAAATGAGCATTTTATTTTTTGCTTGTGTTAAAAGCAGACGGGTGCCCTGATGGAAGGCACTGGTCAGTTATGGGACCAGTTTGTTCTGAACAGCCCTTTGGCAGGTGCAGAGAAACTGTAGGTTTATTAAGCTAATTCAAATTAAACCTAAAAAATCAAGTTGCAACTTAAGTCAGAAGAATTTTTTTCTTAATTAAAAATTATGTAGGAACAGTTAAGAGTTGGTAGTTCCAAAGTCTAAGGAATCACCATGAGCTAGTTCAGTTAGTTCTGTTTTCAGGATTATTCTGTGCATTGATTTCTAAAAATATTAGCTTGTGACACAGAGGTCAACTGAAATTTATATTTTCAGTGGTTATGAAGCTACAGATTTTGCCTCTAGGCAATTTTTTTTATTACCTGGTGTATTTGATATTCATAATAAATTTCAGAGCTGATTTGGAAACTTGGGTCCATAAGGTAATTCTTGACATCTTTGCAGTCTCTTCCATGTGCATAGTTATAAATTTTTTAATCAATCTCGATGTAACCATTTAACACTTTTCTTCCTAGACCTCTTTTCATAAGGCGGGTGTGATTTTATCCTTCTACTGCTGGAAAGACCATCAAATTCTGTATCCACAAAATAAGATGTATTCAGTTCTGGGTGAAGGTCACAAGTAATAAAGCCTCCAAGGCACTATCTTATATTGAATCCTGGCTGCCAAAAAGGCAACATCCATTCCCTTTTACACATCTCCCTTGGAAGCAATAGGTGCTCATTCCATGTGAGCTGTTACAGTCTCTGGCAGGAATGGGCCATGGGGAGTGTTCCAGAGCTGTGGGCCCTTTGTGACACACTGGGGAGCAGATTCTCTTCTCTTTGTGCCTCCAGGAGATTTTGGGATTCCACATCCTGGCATTGCCCCTCCGACCATGTCCCGTTGCACTGCTGGAGGATGTTTGGTGCTACTGAGATGTGGCATGACACAAGAAATGCCCTTGCTGTCCTGCTGCATCCCAGAGAGTAGTTCCTGTGCAAAGAGTTTGTCAGATGCTTCAGGGACCTGCAAGGTACAAACTTTGCTCCAGAGGAAGAGAGAACAGAAGTGAGACTTCCCTAGAGGCTCCTTAGTTTCTGAGACTCCTGTAAAAACAGGTTATCCTGAGTGAGAGGAGCCACAAAACCTTTTGTGCTTCTGCCTGTTGCACACAGAGAAATGCAGAAAAGTATTTCAAATGAATTTCTGGGTACAAGAGATCTGGATTCTCCAAGAACATGGAAGTTTTCCCAGATAAGGATTATATAGGTTGTTGTGCTCAGCAGCCTGTCTGCAAGGGCTGGGTGCCACATGCTGTGTGCACAACAGGCTGTCAGGGAAGGAGGAACTGGATTCTGCCCCGAAAGAAATATCAGACTTTCAGAGTCTTCACCACACAGAGAAAAATGGATCATTCAGAGAAAGATCAATCACTGCCCAGCAATTACCTGACTAGTTTGATGTAGCCCCTGAGGGGAAGCCAAGGTTTCTTTCTGTTCCAAAATATTTTGTAGTAATGGCTCTCTTTAGAGTTGTGTTGGCTTGGCAGCACCAGGTCGGACTTCTAAGATATCAGGATTGCCCAGACAATATTTTTTTCCAGCCTGTGAGTAAGTGCATCAAGTCAGCTGTGCTGACTTCTGGCCTTTCCAAGAATAATCAAAGTTACAGAGTTTTGGTAATCTCACTGCAGAAGCAGCATCTGCAGGCAGAGCCAGAGCCCTGTGCAATGGGGTCGGAGAAATCTGATTACTCCAGAAAACAGCAGAGCAGAGAACATCACTGTTCCTGTCCTGAACTGTCATTACAGATACAAACTGCAGCACTCAGTGCTGAACTCTGTGCTGGCTCCTCACTTGTCTTTGCACGTCAGCAGAGGTTGGACTTTTCTGTCTCCCTGCTGTCATTAACTGCAGGAATCTTGTGGGAAGCCGAAACAGTGCAGAGCTACGAGTAATTCTCAAGGGGTTGCTGTCACACACAAAATGCCTGACTGGTTAACCCCTCCTGAGTGCTCCTTACACCTGCCCCTCACACCTGCCTTCTCCAAACTGAATCCCCTAATGCCCTGCACTTCCAGAGATGCTCAGTGAACCCATCCTAATAAAGGATGCACCAGCAGGCATGCACTGGATTTGGTAATAAATAGTTACATTCCAACTTAATATCTGAAAGTTATGTTTATTTTAGTAACAGTATACTGTGAGGCACTGGGATAACCAGAAAAAGCACTTTTGATAGAATAAATATGCTGCCTTTTGTTACTTTTTATGTTCCCACTTTAATTTCTGTTTTTCAGCAGAAGGATCAATAGTATCCCAAAGACATTAAAATAAAGCTGAATGTACAGAATAGAGCTCAAGGTATCTGCTGGATAAGCAGTCTTTTCCCTTAAAACAATAAGTTCCAAATTACTTTTCTCTGAACAACTTTTTCTGTTCAGTTTCATCTATTTGAGGCTTTCTTCACCTTTCCTCTGGATCTTCTTTAAAGTCTTACATCTCACTCATCCTGTCTCAGAACAGTCACTCATTTCAAAAGCACAGCCATAGTCCCCAGTTCTACAGCATGAGCCACAAAAAACCCAAAGATGAAGAACATGAAGAGGAAAGATTAGAGATCACAGGATAGCTCAAAATTTGGGTTTCCTGCATTTTAATGCAAAGTCCCATTTCAAGTCCAGAACGACCATCACAGCTTTATTTTGCATTTCATCTTTTTCCCTTTCAGTTTACCCTTCAACCCCAGGCTGAACTCTCCCCCTTTTCCACCCCCCAAATTACAATGAGTGCCAGCAAAAGCTCTCAGTTGTGGCTGTGCCTGTTCCAGGGAAATCTGTTGGACCTGTCAGTGATTGGTGGCTGAGGGACTGAGCAGACCTGGTTGGAAATTCCAGCAGGGATTGATGGCAGCTCGTTAGCCATGCCCACAGCCCAGGCACGGGCAGGCACAGAGGGGGAGCCCAGTGTCCCCCCCAAAGGCAGGCAGGGCACACTCCCAGCCCACAGGGACTGCGGGTGGCAAAGAGGGACAGGATGCTGCCTTCCTCCTCTTCCTCATTTTTAGTTACTTGCCAAGAAGGATTTCCCTTACCCAAGACTGACCCTTTAATGAGCAATCAGTGCCAGCTCCACTAAACATCCCAGTTACTTTTTAACCTTTAAACCAAACTGTTCTTAAATCTTTTCATTTCCATTTTTTTTGCTACTGTTGTGCTAAATCTTTTCAGCAGCAGGACCTTCACTCACATTATATGGAAAAACCTATTTCCCCCAAAACTGTAGGATCGTTTTGACTAAAATGGGAGAGAAACACATTCTCTTTTTGGAACTTTAGTAACCCTGACCCTAGAAGATTGTTATCTGCTTAGTTTTGGACCTGGATATACCTCTCCCTATAGGTGCCCCTTCCTACTCCTGCCGTATGAATAATGAAAAGAGAAAAGTCAAGATGAAAAGCATCTGTAAACACCTTTGTAAGCAGTTGACCTATATTTTTCAGAAGCATTACTGTTTGATTGTATAGCTTTAGTATGTAGGAACTCACCACAGGGTGGCAGAGAAAAATGTTATTACATACTGTTGTATAACTACTCTTTACCCCAAGATTAGCATAATTTATCAAAGTGAATTAGTCTGGTTTAATCACTGTAATGAAAGGAGCAGTACTGCATTCTACACTTGTATCCCAAATGTGTAGATAAAAATGAGCAAAAGCTTTGCAGGGACAGAGGTCACTAATTTTGATTGATAATTACTTTTTCCCAGGTAATACTCTTAATTTAAGAAAATGTTTAATTAGGTATAAATAAGCAGCTGTAATTTAAATGGTAAATTGGAGAGGGTATTGCATGATGTCTTTATTAAAGGCATAGCAGAAAATTGCTGCTTTTTAAAAGACAAGATCTTTCCAGAATCTTAAATCCTCATCTTTCCCTTCCTGTTTTCTGTTATCTCTCATTTAACGAGTGCAGTGGTTGAGGTTTCTTGTCATTGAGAATCCTTCATACAGAGGGAAGATGACATTTGAACAGACCAGTATGGAATTATGAGTATGGAATTAGCAGTATGTAGTGTGATGCTTCCGGAGTTCTTAAAAATTTAATTTTTTGTACATTTCATGATCTATTTATTACTGAGAATTTTTAATTTGTTTACTATCTCTTGAATAATGGCAATGCTGTCTTCCTCTGGAGGATGTATTTCAGCTGTCAATGCTGTGCTGCTTAAAAAGAAATCAGAATACTTTCAGTTCTTAAATTTGAAGCCATTGTGATACTGTCTAATTTTACTGCAGTCTGGAGATTTCTGTGACCAATTACTGAGATAAATGCCATTCTATACTCTGTCATTTTTTTGGTGTCCCTGATTTATCTTTCTGAGCCTTTATGACTTTACCTTTGGCTTTTATGTAGAGGCAGAGCAGGCCATGTGGTTATCCAGAGGCATTAGTATGATAATTTTCTTCAAGCTGAGTAGGTGGAAATAATTAATGGACTGCTTTATTGATGTACATAGATTACTGATTCTCTCTGTGGTTCCAATTCCCAGCCTCAATAAAGTAGCTTGAGATTTTATCTGAGGGACCAGTAATTACACAGGGCAAGAATAATCGCTGCACAAATACAACCTGATGGTGTTTAATGCCATTGCCAGGGCCAGTGCTAAGGCTTAAAAATATAAACAAAGATATGCTGCATGGATAAGTTGACACCTTTCATTTAAATTAATGAATGCTGGAGAAACTTAGATTCAGAGAATCTGTGCTCTTGGAAGTTGAACAAACTTCAAAGAGGAATTTATAGGCTTTGTGCAGTGAAACAGAAATAATCTGACTTTCTTGCCTAGACTCCACCTCGTGTCATTGACAGGGATCAGTAGCAGATACCTTGGGAGAAACAAGCATCTATAAAAATAAACACCATAAAAATTGGATCACATTTGCCACTTTTTTTCTCTCCAAGCCTGGTGCAGATTTTGGCAGTTCACATCACTGTGGTATTCATCCTAGAGTTCTGTCTGACCTGAATGAATTTGTTCATTTTATCTGTTTATACTAAAAGTCACTTTTCTGATGCTTGATTCTGAGACATTTTCTCAGATTGGTTCCCCGTAAAGAAGTTCCTGTGTGGGAACATCCCTTGGCACCTTTTTGTGAGCAGTAAGGAACAGAACTCCCACAGCTTTACTGCCACATAATGTTGCCTGTGCTGCTCTTACAACCTGATCACCAGCTGGTCCTACACACTCAGCCAGTGTCCTTGCTTCTCATACTCTTAAAAAAGTTACCAGTGGATTTTAAGATCTTGGAAAATTGTTCATTGGTATCTTCTTCTGGCATGTCTTATTTTCGTTTTATATCTCGCTGGCCAGAGTTTATCACCTTTTCCATTTTTCTTACTTGGACAGCATTTTTTAAAAATGCTTCCTTACTTCCAGCGACCCTATTTATTTCTTGTATTTGAAGTTTTCTGGCTTCTTTCCCCTCTTTAAACAAAGGCTCAGAACAACCCAGAACACATTAATTCTGGTGGCCATTTAAACAAGATTCTTCATGTCTATCTAGTTCTTCACTGGGTTACACAAAAATCAACAACATCCGGCTTTTTATTCCTACAGAGATCTGAATTCAGTGTAATGGGATACCAGTTACACAATAATCAAATCACTAAGGTTGGAAAATACCTCTGGGGTTGTAGAGTCCAACCCTTAACCCAACACCCCAGATCCACAAGTAAACCATGGCCCCAAGCACCAAATCTACCAAATCCATTTTTTGGATGTAAAACGTGTTGCTTCTATAGTTGCTGCTAAAGCAGAGTCCTTGCCTTGCTCAGAGCCAGACATTTCACACTGGATGCCTGTCCAGGACCCAGACCTTTGAGTCCAGCAGGATTTTTTATTACAGTCAGGCAGATGTCATACACAGTACACCCCTGTTCCCATCCTGGGAAAACTGTTGGCTCCTCTCAGCAGAAATGCAAACTGTTCCCTGCAGGCAACACCATTCTGCTTATCTGCAAGTTTGCTGTCCCTGTGGAAGGACATCCTTCTGGGACCCCATTCCCTCACTGCTTTCCTCTGGAGAGGGGAGGCTCGTATTTTTTTCTGCAAATCTGTGGTAGTCATCACCAGAATAGCTCTCAATCCTTGCTTTATTGTTCTAGCTGCTTTTATTTCACTGCTGTTATGCATAGGTTTGGTAAAAGCCATCAGAATCCCTCATCCTTTTGTATCATGCTGATACTCAAGCATCTTCATCTATCTCAATACAAATTGTTCCCAGTAAATTGAAAAGAGAGCAGCTGCAATATGATACAGACTAAATAAAGATGTCAGAGATTCCTGCACAGGTATAAAATATAAGTAATGCACCTCACCATATAACACACACACAAATCTGTTGGCCATAGTGTGCCAGCATACAGATGATATAAACTCTGAATTTTCTGTTAGGAGAAGGTTGAAGGCATTGATCAGACACAAACTTATGGTCTGATGTCTGTGTAATATGTTTGCAGCAACTCAGCTCCCAAGCAGTGCAAGTTTAGGGGAATTTATGGAGGAAGCAGAGATGACACAATCACTATATTCAGGCTTTGGGTACAATAACCAGGAGCTGGGGCACCTTGGTAAATGATATTTTGGGCTGTGTTTTGGCCTGCATGCAAACTAGAGAGTCACAATAGCTCCTGTAGAGCATAGGAACTGTCTAAAATGCTTCAGAGGTCCACACACAAAAAAGCAGCATATTCTACACATGAGTAGATTTTTATGGAAGTACAACATAATGGTGGGAAAGGAGATAATGTTCCATTAATGACTTAAGCCCAAGTAGAACCTTGTCTGCTAGTTAAGCTGGAATAAAAAGTGATGAATATTTTAATATGTTTTCCTACATTCATAGACCTGATTTCTTCAGACTAAACAATTAAACACATTACCTGTGTTTAATTTAAGCCTTGGCTTCCTACATGAACCTACTTAGATTTTTCTATTACAGTTCTGAATACTTTTAGATCACTTTGGCATCTAAGCAGCAGCACTAATTACTTTAATTAAATGCAATCAGACATTAATATTGCTTGATATCCCCATCCTCTAGTCAGCTTAGGTGTGCAGTCCTAAGTCAGTCATCCTAATGAGCCTTGGGCTGAAGCACAGGCAGAATCACTCTGATCAGTGGGGTGAGTGCAGCAGAGGGGAACTTTTCTTTTTGTGTGCCCAGAAACAGCAGCAGGACTGGAGAGGTGCTGGAGCTCGAGTCTGGGGTGTTTAGAGATGAATCCAAGATTTCAGCTGAGGCTCACATGTCTGATGACTGCTGTGAGCTTTGCAGGGCAGTGCCACAGCTCTGCAGCTCCCTCCGCCCAGGTTCCAGGCTGTTGTGACAGGCAGGGCACAGGATGCAGGGTTTGCTGCCAGGAACAGGAATAACAGTGTAAAACAACCCCTCCTAGCAGCTCTTCTCCAGTGCAGCTTATCTGGGTCAATCCCAGTTGCATCATAAATTGTTTTGCTATCAACTTGAAGATAATGGGCTGACATGTTTGGTTTGCTGTTTTATTGCACTTACCATTGTCTAGGTTTTTTTATTTATTTTCAAAACTTACTAAAGACTTGTTTTTTACCAATTCCAGGAATACTTCTGACCAGAACATTTTTTTAAGTAATACTAGAAACCATTGAAACAACAGATTCTCAGTGTAATATTTTCTCCCTTGGTTCTACAGCTCTACAGTTTCATTAATTCATTTTTAAAATAACACCAATAACACAACAGGGGGATTAATCAAGGGAAACCAGGCTCTCTCAATTAACCTAAACATTTATTTTAGGCCTCTGTACAAAAGAGATTTTCTCTCTTACAAAAGCTGAAGTGAGCTGCTATGGTATTTCTTTTCAGAAAAAGCACAGCTAGTTGTAAGATGGCTTGATGTTAATTACACTACACTTACTTTATTCAATTTCAGAGCATTAGCACTATTGTTTAGTACAGTCTGTGAACTTCTCTGGACTTCTAATTCCACTGTGGAAATGGGAATTGACTGGGAGGGCAAACAGAGCCAAAAAGCTTTTTATAAGACCATACTGCCAATTTATTTTTCAGATCACACAAAGCTTCACTTATTTTAAGGGCCTTCCATCTGACCTTCTCTGGGGTGGTGGCACACAGGGTTTGTTGATGAAATAAAAGACTACTGACACAATTTGATATGGGCACCTGCAATTCCACCCATTTTCACATGGCTATGAAGCATTCCACCATCATCCCTCCTCTGAGATCTTCATGCAGTAGATCCTAAGAGGAGTTGCTGATTTGATTGTCTGTCTCAGATGTTAGAAAAAGATAAGTCACCAGCAAATTTTAGGTATTAGTAGCACATAGTCACATAAAATTTGTATGCAAGGCAGCTTTAAGCTCTGCTGGCTGCACCATGTCAATTATAGCTGTTAGAGTTCACCTGCACCTGTGGCTGCACAGACACACTGGCACCAAGAATGAAAAAGTTTCAACTGAAAATTGAGTTCTCAGATACTTTGCAATAAGAGTTAACATCTGTAGATGATAACACCTGAACTACTGGAGCAGGCAGCAGCTGCAAAACACTTCCCATCACTCCTGCACAGACACTTACAGGGAGGTTTTGCTGTGCAAGCAGCAGCCTAAGAATTCCCCAGAAAGTTTATCTAATTTTGTAGAAAAGTGGCATGAAATATAGATTAACCCAAACAAAATTTTGCACCTATATTCACTCAAATTTTGAAGGCAAAAAGAACTGAGTTGTATAAAACACATAAGGAAAATACCAAGATCACCCTTGTCCTAGGGCTGCACTATTCAGAAGATACTTCACACCTTTCTCCCCTCCTATTCCCCTATTGAGAGGAATATCCTCTCAATGTGTTAAGCCCAATGTATAGCTGAGGTTCAAATCCAGCAAAAATTCTATGTAGCTCCCACTAGAGTAGCCAAAAAACTGGGATCAGGAGCAAACATTCACACTGCAAAGTCCTGCATCCAGCTGACCACAGCAACAAAAAAGCTTTTTATAGCCCAGGTGGGTTTTTTTTCAGCTCCACCCGCCAGGCAAAGCACCTTTGCTGCTGCCCCAGGGCCCCAGCCTTCCCCAGTCTGGGTTTGGAGATCAGAAGAATGCTTTGAGGCTTAAAGGCTGTGAAAACTTTTAGCAACATGTTTAAAAAAAAAAAAAAAAAAAACAGAGCAAAAAAAATCTCACAACAAGATTGTGGAATTTCCAGCTGCTGCACAAAACTGCAGAACAATTCTGACAAGGTCGAAGTTGCAGACACAAATCTAAATGTTGTCCTTTGTTTATCTTGTAATGGCACTCCACTCATTTACAGAAATGTTTTCAGTAGCCAAAGAGAAGCCCAGGTTGATCTTGTCTGTAAATTGCAGATGAGATGCAATGCAACGCTCAGCTGCAGTTCCCTGATACACAGCAATATGTAGTTAAATCACTTTTCTTTTCCAGTTAGGAAATGCAAAGTATTTTGCAAAGGAAGTAACTCAGTTTGTCCACAGTGGGGGTTTCCTCCTTGTTCCAAGCCACTGCTTGGCCAGGGAAGGAACTTATCTTTCCTCACTACCAGAATGTGACTTCTCCAACAAAGCTTTTTTTTGGTTTGTTTTTTTTTGTTTGTTTGTTTTTTTTTTAATCAAATTTTTTTCTAGAGAGGGATTTGGGTGAACAGAACAGAAATAGGTAGAACCTCATGAGAGCAGTCCTGTTCTCCAGTATCACAGTGTGTATTTCCCTTACAACATTTCTGTGGGCTTTAATGAATTTTTCGAAATATTTTAATTCTTTTTTTATAAGTTGGGTAGAATGGAAGTGTTTCAGTCCAAGGACATATGGAATATATGCAAAGTTAGCATAAGGAATAGTGAGTCACATTCCTATTACTCAGTAAATATTCTGTAGTAGCCAAGGAGCTGTTTATTATTGAATCTGGGATTATATCTAAGAGGAAAAGAACTAACCCACCTTTTTTCCCAATACAAAGTTGTGTGAAACCATATGTTTTGTTCTTGTTGTATGAAGTTTTAAATTCAAATGCAAGATGAATTTGCCTGTTTTCAGTTTCAAAGTATGTGTGCAGACAATCTGACAAGTTTAATTACCTGGCCATCTGCCTGGCATGTACTGCCCCAGTCTTTCCAGACTTCCCTTAAACTTGCACTTTCTTATATTTTGCAGTGCCCTCCTTTTGGGGTTTGGTGAACTCAGCTTGGAATCTTTGCTCTGTTGGGAAAAGACAGTCACCTGTCAATATTGAAACCAGCCATATGATTTTTGATCCCTTCCTAACTCCTCTTCGCTTAAACACAGGGGGAAGAAAGGTAAGTGGTCTCTCCTGTTCTGGTGTATAAAATAAATGGAGTTAGTAGATTTTAAAAAACATTTGCTCTATTTTCTTTCTCTGAAGCATTTACTTTTATCTGCCAGTTCCAAGGCAGAATAACAATGTAGTGTGTTTTAAAGATTATCCTCAAATCACTGAATTCATCAATTCTGTTTGTCCAGCTGAAGGATTGGTATTTCAGTTCTGAAATTATTTTATATGTAAAACATCTTGAGCCTTTTAGCAGTCTTGGCAATAGTCATCAGTTTATAATGGTTTTGTGTTGCTTTTCTTATGTTGGGGTGCCTGAAAGGGTATTTAAAGTATTTATTGCTTGTTCTGTGCAGGCAGTTGTCTCTTACCCAACCTGTGTTACCTACCAATGCAGGTGAAAAGGCACCATGAATTAAAATATCAGAGCAAGCAGAGACTCCAACAAAAGGTTATTCGAAAATGATTTATCTTCCCTTGTTGTCATGACAAATGAGATGTCCACTGGAAACAGCGTGACATTGTAGGAGTTTGCTCTGTACTTCCCATGGAGGTGCTGGTGGCACATGTGCAAATACATCACAATTGATATGGGCTTCATCACAGAAATGCTGAGATGGTGGTGCTGTTATTGCTGGAGGACAGTAATGCTTCCAACTCTGGCCCAGATTTCAGGGTAATATTTACATTTTGCTTTTTAAATTGAAATGCTTGGAGGTTTTTAGTTGTGATCCAAAAAAACAACCCAAAAAAACCCCCCAAACTTGGACTTTTAATGACTCTGCTGTGTACATAAAGGCTTACACATTTCACGTTATTTATAAATTACAGAATGACAACACATGAAATTCAAGAATGTGGAAGGTTTCAGTGAGTCAAATGCAGTAGGTTCAGAATATTCAATGTCTTCAGCAGTTCTAAGAATTCAGCTGGGTTTTTGTACCAGCTCAGAGTGAAGCAAATGTCTGATTATTGATAATATTTGGAGGCACTGACAAAGTGGGAGATGCTGTATCAGTGATGAGATTCTTACCATGCTCACAAGTACTGCCACTGATGACCTTTTGTCATGTTACAAGAACAGGATTTGTTCTTGTGATTTGTCTTAAGAGAGGTTTCCAAAACAGTTAAATCAAAATTCTCCTTTGAGAAAAAAGATTGCAATTCTGATTCCTTAATAAAAATTCTTCGTTCATAGTTAAGGCTTCACTGAGGATTTGATTTGGCAGGTAATGTATTTGTGTTCAGTTCCTCAGTAATGTCTTTTGTGTGTTAAAAATAGAGGTGTGTTTCATATGGGCTGAAGCACTTCAGCTCTCAGTGCTCTGAACCAATTGCTGCAGCAGCCAGGGAATTTCTTGGACAAGACTTAACTGTGATTATGCTGTACATGAAAGGGTTTTGTGGAACTGATCCTAAGAAAAACAATGAATAATTAAAAAAGGGATTTGATGTGGATTCAAATCAAAGTTATAAGCTAGCTTACATGCCCAGTGAACAAGAGAGACAGCTACTTGCACACAGTCACAGTTATAAACCTCTTTTGGAAAAGAGGCTGGGAGGAGACTCAAGCTCTAAGAGAGAGCAAGATGGAAGGAAATACTCAGTTCAGTTGTTCTGGGAACAGAAACTTCAAATTCTTAACAAATTTTATTGCTGTTAATTTAGAAGTTCAGATTTATCTGAGTTTGAAAAATATTTAATTTTGAAAGCAACGTATCTACTCCGTGTGCTTCACTTTGGAAATTAACTTATGGGGAACAGAAGTGGCTCACCCACAGGAACAGAATCCAAGACCAATCTATGATCACTTAATACTTCCTCTTGCCCCTTTCATTCCTTGCCACTCATTTCCCCTGGGTTTTATTTTTAGTGGGGAGCATTGCCTGATTCTGTAAACCAGTTACCTGTTGAGTTCTCCCTTCACACCTTGGCAGACCAAAACTGTTCCATTCCACTACAGAATTTTTGTCTAAAGTTTCCATTTAAGCACATCCCTTTCTAGTTCCTTTAGGCAGTTTATTTTATTTCAGTGTTAGCAGTGAAAGCCTTTTAGTAAACCAGATTGAGACTTTCCTACAATTTTTTAGACTGCTTGGAAATGTAGCAATATTTTTCTTTCTCCTTAAGAGAAGAAATGATCTGACAGGAGGATATGAAGGACAACATCACTGTTTTCCTACCCTGCAGCCTGAAGGGGAGAAAAGCCTGGTCTGTGTCCTGTCACCCAGCAGGCAGCTCAGCAGTTACTTCTGCTCTGAGGCTGAGAAGAAAATTCTGCCCATTCCATTCAGGAGTAAAAGGGGTGGTAGTGCTATTTGCCAAATATTTACACCTCTTTGATCCAGTTTTTTGCAGTAAGATTACAGTGAGCAGTGCTATATTGCTTTCTGTGCTGCCCAACGATTTCAGGGGTCACACATTTACAATTCAAGCACCGTCAGATGTTTTTCTGAGTTGTGCTCCTATTCTGTGTGTTATTCTCCATTTCCTGAGAAAGTGGCTTTGCAGGTCCTGAAGTCTTTAGTGTCATTGATAGAGATAATTGGATTTCAGTATCCAGAATCTCAGCTCAAGATACTTAATGAGTTTACATGCAGAAGACGAAATGCTGCTTTTGAGGAAACTCCCCAGGTTCCAGTTCCCTCTCAGTCCCAGCTTTGTCTCTTAGTTATCCATTTTAATGAATGTAGCAAGCAGCCCATTTCAGATAAAAGCCCTTTCTGATAAACAATGCCAACCCTTATTCATTTGCAAATCACACTCCTCCAAGTCACAAAGAACAGCACCCTTTTACTTTCTCTGCTCATTTTGCCTTGGATTCACTTAAGCACCAAAGCAATCAGCACAACAGAATATTTTACATTTAGGCAGGGAGCACCTTGGGTTTCAGTCTCCAAGGCAGGGATTTCCAGCCTGTCGTGGGTGATTGTGGTGGATGCACAAACCCCAGTGACCTGCTCCTTTGCTGGGATTCCTTCCTCACTTCACCTCTGCAAGAGCTCTGCCTTTGGTCCCCCAGATTTTGTCCTTTGCCTTTCTGTAGCCCATCTATCTCTGATCTCCTGGTTCTCTGTGGACTTGATTTCAAAAGCCCCATTTCTAGAACTCTTTAAGACTCAACTACACTTCTTGGCCGTATTTATTTTTTCCTTCTTCTCCTAAAAACATGTTGAGCAGCAGCGTTTTCTTCAGACACCAAGTGTGCCAAGTAATTAAACCTTGCCACATCAGTGACCTTATGTCTTATGAGTCATTTTAGGTCACACCCAAGGACTGAAATTGTTGCCTAAAGCAGGTAAAGTTCTGTTTAGAATCACTTTATTATTAAGGCAAGCAAGGACATTATACCTGATGTTGACCTCTGGGGAAATAAAAGGGATTGATGTCTGCTGGCCAAGGACTGTTATTCTAGAGCTCAGTGTGCATAAATGGAAGATACTCAGCAAGATCCACATATCTGCCTGCTCATATGGGGCATTAATGAATGCAATCACATATTATTTAAATTAATATCCATATAAATAATTGGTTCATTCTATGCATCACAAGATAATGGCTACATTCAGCAGCTTCTAGACTAAAACAGGGCAGGAGAAAAGAGATTTATGGATTAAAATCAGTTAAATGGTTTCTCTGCCAGTTAGATCTGATTCCATGCTGTTCAATCAATTCAGAGTATTACTAGCATTTTTCTCAAGAGTGCAATATATGACAACTGCCAGGCTTTGCTTTGGTGATTACTAAAAGGACAGATACTGGTATGAACCATATTTCAGCACTGCAGGAATATAAAAAATGAATTGTTAGAAATGGTCCAGGAGGAATGGATAGCAATAAGACATCAATGTCATCTGTAAACTGACTTGTGATAAATTTTTAGAGGTCTTAATAATGATTTTTGATGTAGAGTAGCTTTGGAAAGTCAAAAGTCTGACACAAACATCCAAAATTTTAATGAATAAAAAATGAAACTATTGCTGCTTAAGTAATTGTTTATCTTTTCTAATGCTTCTACAGTTCTTTGTGTTCTAGGATGTGTTAGTGAGTGAACTTGCAGTGGAACCAGCAGGTTAAAGTAACTTGTTTATTCACCTTCATCATGGGGTTTAGAACAGGAAAAGAATGTGGAGGTTTTTTTCAGAGGTACCTGCAGACTTTGCTGTCAGTAGATCATGCGTAGGGAAAAACAAGTTCAGGGTCTACATCTTACTCTATATTGAGACCTCTCTTTCTTTATTGCTTCATTTGTCCATGGGATTGCATCAGTTTGGAGTATGTGAGGTCTCAGATGGCATCTTGGTGTGTTCTCAGTTTCTGGTTGTTACTGACACAGATCACCCATGAAATGAGTCCTGAACAGGCACAGGAATAAACTTCTGCAGCTTCCTCATTGCTCTGCTTGACATTCCATCCTGTCTGGTGCCATGAAAGAAGCTCACTTGTCTGGCATGGGAAGTTTCCTGGGAGATCCTGGACCTGGAGAGTGACTGCACAGGCAGCACTGTGCCCTGGTGCTGAGCTTGGGCTCACTGTGAGCTCAGTTTGGCAGAGGACCTTTCACATCAGGTGTTACTGTCTCTCAGCTGCACTGTGCAGTGACTGAAAGCAGCCCCTGGTGTCCTTGCAAAGGTGGCTGTGCTGTCCCTGGAAATGCACTCAGTGGATGCAGTCGGAAACACCAACAGGATCTCCTTCTCTGGACACTGGGCACCAGATCCATTGGAAGGTTAAAGATGTTATTGAAGCTGGGCTAACAGATCCCATCCTTTCTCCTGCCTCATGTTTATTTCAGTAAGTTGCTTTCCAGTTTTCAGTCCCTAATGATGAGACCTAGAAAAAAAAAAAGACTGGAGCAGCAGCTGGCCTCCAGCTACAGTTTGATATATTCAAAGGAATTTTCAAATTTGCCCACATTGTTCTTAATGCCCCTTTCCTATTTTCTGGTAGACCCTGTGCACTGCATTGATACTATCTTATTTGGATTTATTTCATCCTGCACTTAGGTCTATTTATAAACCTTGGTATTGATTTCAAGTCTTGCAGAAGTAGAAGTAACATAGATCTTGTCTGTGTACGTGATTTTCCACTTGGGGTTATAGTCACTGGAATGAAAAAGGCTGAAGTTTTTTTCTCTCACACTGATCCTGCTATTATAGTAAAAGTGTGCAAATCTCCTCACACCATATGCTTTAAATTAAATATAATTTTGTATTTTAGTACTGTTAAAGCACATTTCCTGGACTCAAAATTATGGTTCTTTGCTTTTTTTTCTTGTTACAAACATTAATAAATGTATGACATATTGAAATGTAGTAATATATAATAATACATTATTTAAAGTGTGTATTTTTGACACAATGTCAGTGAAATGTTTTTAACTCTGAAAGCCCACTGTAATGGATAGGGATGTTCCATGTCATTTTGTAAACAGAATTTGAATCATATTATCGAGGTCAGGATATCTGGGAAGGTGCAGGCATGTCCAAGGTTGTTGTTCAGCTGCCACCAGTTCGTGAGGCAAAAACCTTGCCATGCCAAACAGAAATAATTTGAAACCACATCCCTCTCCTCCTGGTAAATCCTGACCTCAGCATTTACAAGTTTGTGTTTGCAGTTTAGTGGCAAAAAGCTGCAATTTTTGTATATCAGAGATTTCTTTTTCTTCTCAGAAAGCAAATGTTAGTTACCTGTTATGGTCAGTCCATCCTTTAGGATGGTGACATACCTGCAGTAGCTCTGTTGCTGTAGTGGCTGCCATCCCCTGTGTCTGAAATGGCTCTGGAATTCCATAATTGTGGATTAGGACGTGAGTGGGGGTTTGCTAATGTGTGTGAGGTGAGTGCTGCCCCTCTGGGCAGCTGCCACACCTTGGCTGGGGCTGTTTGTGGCAGTCAGGTGCTGATGCAGCTTTCCAAAGAGCTGCAAACACAGGCACAGATATTGCTGGTGGCAGCTCTGAACTGGGAGCTGTCGGGCCCTCAGCTCCTGACAAATGGGACATAGCCATTAAGGAAGTGAGGGAAAAGGTTCTTTTTTTTCTTCTTCTTTTTTTTTTTTTCCTCGCTTTCATCCAAAATGGTTAAATCAAGAAATCACCAGATACTCAGTGGAGATTTCTGCCTTGCAGCTGGTACTGTGTGACAGACACATGTCACTTGTGTTGTGAGATAAATGACACTGCTGCCATTTCCAATTCTGAGTAGTGTCTGATTCTGGAGAGAAGTGCAAGTTCATTGTTTCTCATCCCAGAAGTGTTAGTCTGTGATGGTTGAAAAGTGAAGCAGGCACAGTTTGGTTATAGATGGAAGAATTTAACTACATATTTTAGGACTAGATGCTAGAAAGGATCTTAAGGGGAAAAACTGAAGAAATGTTGTCAATTAACTGTATTTAATAATCAAAAACAAACCCGTGGATCAGCAGCTCCTCATCTTACTGGGATATAGAGGGTGGAGGAGTGGAAGCATTTAAACTGCATGTCATCCAGCAGGCTGAGGGAAACCAACAGCAGGTGATTCTCTAGCACAGGACAAAAATGTACATAAATTTGGGTAAGAAACTGTTCTTACTCTAAGGGACAATATGTATTATAGGGGCTTATTGGCCTTATAAGAAAACTGGAAAGATTAAATAATGCTTTTGTATGTACCCTTTTTTTATTTGGGATGTGTTGTTCCTGTACAGAAGGTAACAGACTCAGCTGATAGTGGTGCTGCTGGTGTGTTGTAGCCCTGTGTCACTTAGGTGAGTGTTTGGATCAGTGACTCTTTGTCTGTCTTGTGTAATTTCCAACTGAATCAATTAGAACTGAGCACTTTCACCTCCAGCTTTTTTATCAAGTCATTGCTTGTATCCCTGAGCAACAAACAGACCCAAACTAATAGGGTAGGTCTGACAATGGAAATTTTGCTTTTAAGGTGGGAAGATAGAAAACAAAGTTTAACTTGACTGCCAAAATCATTGGGCAGTTTGTTTTAACTGGAAAATGTGGTGAAGATTATGAAAATAAACATTTTCTGTTGTAAGCTTGCATGGAAGAAGAGTGTGTAGTGCATCCTTATTCATTGTATAACAACTCCTGTTCAGCAGCAGAGGATGTTTCACAGAGCACAGTAATATGTCATGCTGCCATAAAGATACTTTTGGGATATACACTGGGATCAGGAGGAAGGGGAAGGAGAAGAGTGGGCAAGGGCTAATAAGAACAAACTGTGTCTCTTTGCTCTCTGAAAATGTTTAAAAAGGAATTCTTAAAAAGAAAAAAAACAATGGCTTTAGCTTTTATTTATTTATCCTTTCTTCTGTGTCCCAGCCAGCAGCTGGAGGCAGCACATCAACTCTGTAATTTGCTACTGATGGAATTAAACTTGTGCACTCATATTTCTGCAGTCCCCCTTTTCCTGCCACTCTCTGAAAAGTGCAGAGAAACCTATCACAGATATGACTTTAAATCACAGCATCTTCCAGGGCTATGCCAGTGGCAGCACAGTTGTGCTGAGGTGGCACTTAGAAGCTCCTTTGAAGATCCTTTGCCTTCACTAAGTATTTATCTTTATCTGTGTATTTTATCTAGTCCTGTAGCAGGTAGGACTAGTTAAGACCTCTAGCCAAACAGTGTTCAAATGTACTGAGCAAAGAAGCCTTTGGGGTGGGGGGGAAAAAGAATTAAAATGTGAATTATTTTTAATCATACAAATGTATTTATTATATTGTCACAGCCCTTCCAAATAACTGTATTTGTGTGTTTACTTTGGTAAAGCATATTATTTATGTGATGGACATTAAGAGCTACTTTTGAGTGACTCAGATGATACAGATCTACATTTGTGATCTCTTCTTTCAGTACAGGACTAAAAAGCCACAGGGCTGCTGTGGTTTTTGTAGTGTGAAGATGGATTGGGATATAAATCCCTGTTGGACAGATATGGGGCTATTTAGTGGGTATTGCTCAATTAGAAGCACAGAAGCACTGTTACAGAGCCCTCCTGGTCTGATGCTGCCCAGGGATGTATTGAATGCTGGAGACACAAACTCTGCCCTCAGAACCTCCCTGCTGAGATAGATTTGGCATGGACAGAAGGCAGTGATACTGGAGAGCCTTGGATTCATCAGCCACAACAGGAAATCCATGCCTCTAAATCTCAGCTCCAGGCTTAAAACTTTGGCACTTTGTCTTGTCTATTAGAAGACTTCTCAGTAAAAGTAAGCCACAGGCTAGCCATGACCAGATGGATGTTTCACCCAGAGTTTTCACAGTGCTTACATCAAATTTCTTTTTGATGTATATTTACAGAAGAATATTGTTTGGAAGCACAGGGATGTATGCCAGTTTTGGACAGAATATTCCTCTTACATGCAAAGTTTTGTCCCATCTGCTTAGCCATTTGTCTCAACCTAATCTCCCAAGTCTTTGAACTAGCATCACATGATTCATGTGATTTTTTTTGTATCTTGTTTGATTTTTTGAGAGGCCTTTTTGTGATGAGTCTTCTGTTAACACAAAGTGTTCCATAAGCAGAAGAAATAATGCAGCCTGGTTTTCTGCAGAATCTCGTTTTAGCTTCTTTCATTTCAGCCTCTGTCTCCCATTATCACTTCACTGCTTCACAGATCCCTTCATTAAAAGACAAAGGCAGAAGATGCTGTGGCTATTTCCAAGTTCTTTGTGCCAGTGGATGCTCCTGCTGACTGCCCAGTTGAGTGCTGCTGACAGGAGCTCTATACTGCTCTGTATTTTGGAATTTTACCTGCCTGGTCTTCAGCACAAAGTTGGTTTGCTCTTTTCTTCCAGGCGATTTTCACAAAATTCTGAGATTTCTTCTTTGTCAAAGCTGGATGAAACTGGCCAGGAGATAATGGAGTTGGTGTGGGGAAAATAGGAAACTCTTCCCAAAACAGTTTGTTACTATTCTAGTGAATATATTTGCAGTATATTTAATCATAGGCACGTACTAAAAGCAGTGGCTGTGAAGACAGAGCTAAGGAGTTAAGTGACAAACAGGGAATTTCACAGGTAGATGTATATTAAAGGAAGAAATTGCACATCCTGTAGATTGCCACTGATCACATCACCACAACAGTGTTTGGCTGCTGTTTTCTCCAGCAGAAATGCATCAATATCATTCAGGGAGCACTGAGGGCTCATCATCATAAGCAAAATGAAGTTAATAAATTAATTAAAATGTAACATTGCTTGGGTAAAAATCTTAAGGTGTCTCTCACCCTAAGGAGTTTTCCTTCTTGCTTTAGAAGATCCTGCAGCATTTGCTCATTAATGATCTGCTGTTTCCTTACAGTTGTGATAAATGTGAGTCAGGGAGGTAAATCAGCACAAAGCCTTCTGAGAGCCACTGCAAACTGCAGTGCAAGGACACTGCAAGGACTGTGGGGCTTAAGGCACAGCCAAAATCCTCCCCAGCTCGATGGTCAAGGCTCACAGTCCAAAGGGGCTCGAGGGAATCTGCTCAGAGGTACCAAACCAGCTCAGAGAAGCAGCAGGAATCAGTGAAATTGTGAAAGCAGGGTGTGTGAGCTGGCACTGCACAGCTGCTCTGGAGCTCAGCCAGCCACAGTGGCCATCTCTGCATTCATGTCCATGACTTGGAGCAAACCTCTGCCCAAACAACGGGATATTTGTATGGACTGGTATTTTTCCAAATGTCATGTTCTTTAAATGCTGTTTGAAGTTGAAGATTTGCTCGGTTCCCCTTAGAATATCCCTCCAAATATTGCCAAGATGTTTATATGTGTCCAGCTGCTTCATCACCTCCTTTTCCTACTCTCCCAAAACAGTGCAAGGAAAGAGAAATTATTTTGCAGGGAGAAAGAAGTCTGAAACCATTTTCATGATGAATGCTCACCTCTGCAAGTGAAGGCATAATGTCCTCATGAAAGGAGCAATCCTTCATTCTCAGTGGCTGTCATGGTGTGTGTATGGCTGCCTGGACTGCTGATGGTTACACCTCATCCTCTACAAAATAAGCCAAAAATATAAAATCAGAAACACATTTATGAATATCTTCCTCACAAACTCCAAAAATGTGTTTGCTCATTGAAGGGCTGTGCTAATGAAAACCTCTACAAGGTTGTCATGGTTTGACATGGGTGTCTGCCAAGGAGGGCAGAAACCTACCTTGGAATAGAAAATGTGACCCCCTTCCCTCCAAATTATTATGACTCCAAATATTCTCCTTGCAGTAAGCAACAGCTCGACCATCCTCCTCCAATGTTGAGAGCAGAGCCCAGCCCCTCACCTCGCAGCCAAAATCTCACAGTATCTCAGCCCTTCCCAAGAAATGCCCTCTGCTATGAAAGTGCAGCCAGCTGCACTCCACACCCTCCCCCTTGGCTACATCTTTTGTCTCGCTTACGTCATTATTGTTTGAAAGCAACAGATGGGACAAAAATTCCATGAGAGAAACAAACAAAAGGAAAAATTCTAACCCTCAACAAAGATACCAGGTCAGAACCCAGAAATCATCACAAGTCAGGGAGTGTTTCACTTCCATCACCATCATTCTTTGGGTGAAAACCTGTTTCATTCCCACATGTCTGATAATGCTGTTAATAATGAGGTATTTTACAGTATCTTTTCTCAGCTAGTTCTGGGCTCTCTGATTATGTCATTTAAAGGATTCTGTATTATTTTGACTAATGGATTTTGCTCATATCCTCTCCTCCACTTAGAGTTGTCTTTTCCTGAAAGTCCTTTAGCTATAAAACCTCATATTGTTTCAACATCTAAAATCCTTTGTCTAGTAATGTTGGTCCTTTTTTTAATGCCGCACTGTGCCCTGCATAACTAACCATGAGCAAAGGGATGTACAGTGAACTGAAGAGATTCCTAAAAAGAGGAACTACGGGGAGGAGTGAAAAACTTGAACTTTTCTTCCTGCCTCTGAGAGATACCATCTGTTATCTTCATAAGGTTTGGTAGTCCTGTGGAGGTGACTGCTGGAGACAGAGAGCTGTGCTGCTGTGGGAATGTGCAGCAGCCTCTTACTGAACACTCCACACAGAAATTAGGAGCAATATTACAGCATCTGGTGGATGTAATGGGAGAATAAACCAGCTGTGCTGGATGAAATATTGCATATGTCAAATTATTACAACAAACTTTATAAATATTACTGTTAGGCTGACTGCAATCATTTTTAATAGCATGAGAAGACAGATAGAGAGGGGAGTTCTGCACATCAAATGCTATGAAAAAGAATGATGCTGCTGTAGAGAGCAGGAGAACCAGCTCCCAGTTAGAGCAGACAGAAACTGGCTGCAAACAAGAAGGGAATTGGAATTATCTATTGAGAAGGATAGTTCTCATCTCAGGATCTGCCATGGTAGTAAGAGTCCACAAAGCATTAAGGAGATGCATTTTGCAATTTTTTACAAAATGGGAGTTGCATTTCTTCAGCTTTTTACGGTGTTTTGAGCTCAATCAATAAGCTTTATGACCTGCATCCTCTGTTGGCTCGTTGAAGCTGACTGGGCTATCAGCCTGCTGTCCTGGTGCACTATAGATGGGCAATCACACATTATTTAATGACTCAAATGGACACCTTTGGTGGTACTGGATTCTTCAATGAGATATGTAATTGTTCCCAGCTTATGCGACTTTTATTGAATTATTATTGAAAACATCATTTCATGCTTGGTTAAGTCATAAATTTAGTTCATTCTCTAGCAAGATTTAGGAACAAATATGACACTACCAGTGCTTCTCCAAGGACAGGTGAGGCAGTTGTAGCTACCCAGAAAGTCTGGACTGGCTGAGCACTCACTGGCTGCTTTCCAGCACTTCCTGCTCATGGATTTAAAAGTGCAGGAGAAACTGCTCCACCTAAAGGAGGCCAGTTATGATTGAAAAGTATCACTTAGTTTTAATACATAGGTTGAGTTTTGTGGGTGCATTGCAGTCCCAGGTAGTTGAATAAAATTGAGCTGTCCCTGGGATCTTTGGTGGCTTCAGGACACAGATGAGTCTTTGAGCAGCAAAGGACTTGTGGCTGCTTAGGGCTTTTCATTAACCAAAAATTCAACATCTTGACTGTATGTGCATTGATTTGGCACTTCCACAAGAGCTGCCCAGTCAGTGAGAATTGTCTGAACGCAGACTGTGTCCAAGGAACACCCTCTTTTTCCTTTTCAACACAAAATCCATGAGAGGCTGGGCTCGATGAAGCCATGCATTGCTTTATGCAGGACTGACAGAAAGCTCTGCCAGCCAGCCCTGCCTTGAGTCTGTCTGTTGAGCAGAACCTGGCTGCTTTAATCCTAATTTCTCTCTGGAAACATTAATTCATATTCACCTGCTCAACACAGGCATCTACAAATAGCCTGAGGAAATGCCTGCTTTTTTTTTGGTGAGAAAAAACTAGCTTTTAGATGCCTGCAGTTTAATGAAATTAATATTCTCTCTTGTTTCTTGAATATAAAGCAATTCAGACTGTCTTTGACACCTCAAAGTAAATGCATCATAAATTAAAGGTGTGAGAAAAAATTTCAGTGAATTTGACGAGATTAATGGGTAAAGCATTTGCTAGAAATATGTTTTTCATAATAGATTGGAATTTATGGAAACCCTTACTGACTTCATATTTAAAATCAGTTGTATAGCATCTGCAATATTTCTTGCTTCTCTTGTTTTGCCCAATGGAAAAACCACTTAAGACAGCCGAAGTTCTAAATAAAAAGAAAATATTAAAAAAAAGGAAAACAAACCCTACAGGGGAGTCGTAAATTCATAATTTCTACTGAGTAAGAATTGGCAAACTTCTTGTCAGTAGCTGTAATATACCTTATATGCAGAAATATTTCAGGACATTAAAGACAAAGCAGGGTATTTGGCCCTATGCCTTTCCATTCAATGCACGATTTATGTCAGCTTTATTTTTCTATTTTCCTGTAAGCCTTTCTTCTCCATCTTCTCTGGGCTACAGGGCTACACAGAAGTCAGAATTCTGGTGAGACTGGAGTTTTTGTGCAGTAGTGAGGTGTGTCTGTTCCTGCTTTGTTTGATGTTGTGCTGGACTCCACTTTGAGTCTTTGTTCTCAAACCCAACTCTGGCACACCTTGAGGTTGTGATGTATTGACCAAAGTAAAAATACTTGCAAAATAACTTTAAAGATTTGCATTGAATGCACCATCTTTCAATCTCTGCCCGTTGCAGGAAACAGAACTACTCTTTATCCTATAAAGCCTTGATTATCTTCTCCTGGTCTTGGTATCTGTTTAGAAAAAGTTCCTTGCAAGTGCAGGTAGTGCTTCTTTATTGCCAAAGGAAGTGCTCTCTGTAATACCACATTTTCTCATTCAAATA
The DNA here is from genome assembly GCA_013397075.1 of Rhabdornis inornatus. Taxonomy (NCBI): domain Eukaryota; kingdom Metazoa; phylum Chordata; class Aves; order Passeriformes; family Rhabdornithidae; genus Rhabdornis; species Rhabdornis inornatus. The sequence continues at coordinate 1,345,601 of VWZS01005076.1, forward strand.
CTCTCTCAGTGTTCTGCTCTCTTATGTTTGCAGCTGTTTTAAAGCACCTTAGCTGAAGCCTTTTGAAGTAAAACACACACAAATGCCCTTTATGAGCATTTCTGATCCCTAATAATTTTCTGGGAATGCATACATCTTCCTTTGGCATTGCGGGTGGGGTTGTCAAAGTGGCTCTCAGCAAACAAGGGTGCATTTAAAACCATCAGCAGAGTGCCTGTGAAATCATTGCACTGCATTATTATAGCTTATGTTTCTACTTTTATGGTCTGTAGTCCTCACATGGATTTATTTCATCTGTGCTTGCACACAGCTTTGATGGTGCCTTGTACCCTGACCTGCTTAGACTCGCCATAAAGCCTCATACTTAAAGGATAATGGTCATGATGAGGGAAGTATACAAGGCAATAAACAGCTTTTGCAGGTGATTAAACACACTGAAGCAAAGCTGAGGCATTTGAAAACCCCAAAAGCTGTTTATTGTAAGCACAGCAACACGTCAGCTGTGTTCAACAAGCCACAACATTAAATAAAAGCTTCTGCCTTGTCTTGCAAGGGCTGGGAGGTTTTGTCCACCGCATAGATCTTTGCTTCTCATTTTTAATGCTGTGGGTGGCTTCCTTTGTTTGGCATATGATTTAACAGGAGATGGCTCCTGAGTAATTTCTTGGGATAAAAGCAGCAAAATGTCTTTCTTCAAATCACTGTGGAGGTTCTTGATGACAGTCCTTTCCTCCTCTCCAACCCCATAAGAATCCCTCTTTATTCCCAGCTTCTTTTTTCCCCTCTTGTTACTGCTTCCATTGTCTGTTTCATCATTTAATTTCTTGTTCGGTTTTTATTTTGTTTTGGTTAGGTTTTTTTTCTATTCAGTGGTGTCTTCGCCTCCCCTTTCCCAGCACTTCACAGAGTTTTCCTAAAAAGAATGCCTGAGGCTGGAACATTCAGCCACTTCAAGGAGGAGTTTAGAGCAGGAGTATTATGAGTCACAACATTTGTAGTGCCAGGGAATCTCTGTTCCACAAATAGCACAGCTTTGGTCATGATGAGCTATCTAAAACCAAACGGCCTTTTTAAGCAATTATAATTTACCAAACCATGTCATCTTCAGTAGTATTTTCTTTAAAACAGGATAGGACTTCTTATTCCAATGGAGTGACATTTGATAAATTCATGTAGATTTCTGTGGGTCTTCCTATCAAATGCTGTGAATAAAACTGCATGTACTATTTTTCAGCCCAAATTTACTGGCATTTATAATAGTAGATACCACCGTGGCTATTTGTGCAAATCAGACTTCAGTTAACTGCTGATACAAACTGTAATTTTCTATGGATGCCAGTGGAAGGAAACTTACAGTCTAATGAAAGGATATTTAATATTTTGCAGTGGTTCACAAAGAAAACATTTTTGCTGTTTATTGCTGAGAATTGTAGCACAGTCTTTCTCATTTCTAAATTAGACCTTGAGGCAGTATCTTCTATGAAAGCAAAATATGAAAGAAATAATTGAGGTTTGGTAACCAGCTGATACTGAAGCTGTGTGCTGTGAAACAGAATTAATAGATAAAGTGATCAGAAAAAAATCTGATTGGTAATTCCAGGTAGGAGTTGGCTGAGGTATTTTTTTTTTCTTTCATCTTTCCTTTTAATAATTTCTACAAGAGCAGTGTTTTTGGGAAACTAATACTTATTCATTTATACATGGAAAAAAAAATCACAGCAGCGTTATAAAACCCTGTGTGTGTTACATTCTTGTCTCAGATAAACACAAATCCAGCATAATTCTGGATTTGCACTAGTATTACTGAAACGCAGATTTATCCTTGAATGTCTTTATCCATTGTGCCCTCTTAAGTTTATCTAGGGCAAATCCTGAACCACAAAAATCGTGGCTCAACAGGGAGAGGGGCAATTCCTTACCCTCCTGGGGGGACAGCCAGGGCATTCCTGGCACAGCAGCTCCGTGGGGAATTGCAGGAGCTGCCTGCAGGTTTGGGCAGGGCTTGTGCTGATTCCTTGGGAGGGCAAACCAGAGCAGGCACTGGTGTGATGAGGAAAAACACATCCCGGAAAAATGTGCTGCATCTGCTGGGATACACCCAGGGTAACTGCAGTGCTCACGGGGGATTGTGCTGTGCCTGTCCAGGGAGAGCAGGGATGCCACATCCTCAACGAGGAGCAGTGCAACTGAGGAGTCTGCTTCTGGGAACGGAAAATCCTCAGGTGGCACTTGAAAACATGCCAAGAATTTCAGCTGTCACATTCAGGATGGGAGTTCAAGCTAATGATAGAAAACATATTTTAGGAACCTCATTTTTCTCTAAAAGGGATATGAGCTGTCCCCATTTCAGGTTGGGAAAGAACCTGATTTGGATTGTTTCTCACAAAAGTTAAACTTTGTTTTGCGTTTCCTCTTCTCTTGTTGGGCTCTGCTATGAATATGGAGTAAACAGCATCCTTAGGTAGCTTTTGATATTTATTTGTAACTTCACATATAGTCAGAATAATACAGAAAATCGATTTGGAGAAATAAAATAGGATGTTTATTCTCCTAATTGTTCAATAATTTTGAGGTAAGCAAGACTGGTTTTGTAAATAGATTTTCTCTTTTTTCTTTTTATTGCCAGGTATGTTACATTTTTCATTCATGAATTTCACCTGTTGATTATATATAACTAAAATAATGTTTTCCTGATGAGCAATCAGTAAAGCCAGATGCTTTTAGTGGGAGTTCTTGAGTTGAAATAGATTTGTGAGGCTTTTTCCCCGTTGTATTTTCCATCAAAATGTTTGTTGCTCATTGCAATTAAAAACATAAATTCTGTTGTTTTCTGCACGATAGAGATAAATGTCACAGTAAAGACTAATTGGAGAGAAACAAAGCTATTCTTCTTGTTTTTGTTTTCCTTTTTTTGTTTTCTTTTTTTTTTCTTTTTCTTTTTTTTTTATCTGAAACATAAAGTCATTCCCATTACAGGATTTTCAGAGGATACTTAGTAAGACTCCTGGGACCATATTTTCAACATAGTTCCATGCCTAATGAAGATTTACAAATGTTCTGAATCCCATTTTCATCAACAGAACTTAGTGCCAGAATATGTCTTTGCCTTTCAAAATCATTTTTCAGACATAGAGGGAGCTCTCCAAAAAAATTGTTTCCGTGGGTGTCTTTTTCCCCTCCTCACTAAATATCATATGTGCAAAACCAGCACATTAGGCTGTTTTATTATTCACATCAAGATCTCATCTATTCCCTCTGCATTCATATTTTATAGTACTTCAACTGATTGATTTGGTTTGACCCAACACTTTGATGGCACCTTTGCCGTGGAGGCTGCACACACATAACACAAATCATTTACTTGATTCTTTTCAAAACTATTTACCTTTCCCTTGGGTTATTTTATGAACTTCTGGCCTTTTGGTTCTGACCAGATGAACCAGCAGACAAAGGCAGGAAAAACACAAGTCTCCAGTTCCCAGGGATAAAATCCTCACTTGCTCACTTATATCATCATATTTGCAGTGTTGTAAAATACAATTGTTTTCATTCTAGTGCAGCAAAGACTTCAGAATTTAGCCCTGAATTTTTCTAATTTCCAAAGCACCACCTGATCCTTGTTTTTTTCTGTCTGGACTGCCAGGTTTCATCCCCACTGGAGTCACATGAACAATACTAAGTCTCACCCCTGTCTGAATTAGCTCATTTTGTGACACAGGAAAGCAAGGTAACTTTTTATTCCCAAAACCTTGGTTTTTCTGCAATATCTGAGGTAACTGTGATGGTGAGGCAGAAGCAGAGCCTGAATATCTGCTCTCACAAACAGGCATTCTGCATTATCCTTCCTCAATTTGAAACAATTTAGAACTCTACTGTACTGATTAGTAAGAAATCCTTAATAAACTAATGGGAAATAGGGCCTAGATATAAATTCTTGAAAAATACAAAAAGTGTTTAAGGTATTTTTAGAGACAATAGCACAGTCAGTCTGGGTATGTTTTAAGGTTTCTTCCCTTAATCTATTTTGTTTTCTGTTCTCCATGTTCCTGCATGGCAATGCAGGAAAAGCCAGTGAATAAAGTTTTGTTTTACCTGGGGATTATCACAGGATTTGGTCCTTCTGGCAGTAAACTTCCACTGTTTTCACAGTTGTGAATGTGTTTCTGATTGGGATTATGGCTCATTCAGAACCTTCTCTAAATTTACACCAAATTTTACATCTGTGGTTGCTCCCATACATACACTTTGGGATTCCAGTACAAATGCAAAACTTTGTCTTAAATATATTCCTATACTAGGCCACAGTCCTGCAACCCCTGAAGAAAAACTTGTTTAATGGCAGAGTTGCAGAGAAAAAAAGCATCAGAAAGGCAAATCCATCATCTTTCATTAGGAAGAGAAACACCTGCCCTGCACAGGTATGTAAAATCCTGCTCAGTTAATCTAATTAATTGCACTGTAATTCTAATTTCCAATGAAAAGAAGCGCTGGAGGAATTCTCTAATAGAAATTACTGCTATTCCCAAAGGTATCATCAGCTAATAAAGAAATCACATTATTAACTTAAATTTCAAGATAAAATTTACATCTCTCTGTTTTTATGATTTTCAAGCTGTTAATTCACATACTTCGTTGTAGGTTGACTTAGTATTGGCAAGGAACTCGACTCCAAACTGTTACTTTATAATTCTTTTTCTAGTTCAGGTTTCCTTTTTCTGCTTTTTTTCGTGTTTTGTTGTGATTTTTTTATCCAGAAATCTAAGTGCTGGCATACATTCTTCAGCCAAAATCTTTGCATCACAAGGATGAAAAAGTGGTGGTGATTGTGTGGCTTTTAACTATCACTTTTCTTTACAATTCCTATTTTATGTTTCATCCTCAGGCTTCAGTTTACAAACATGGTGAGACTGTTTTAAATGTCAAAGAAAGGTAAAATAGTATCCAAATAACAGGTTAGAAGTGGATAACCTATTTCTCTTTGGCTGGAAAGCTTTCAACCTGTGGCTTTGGCAAACAAAAAACCATTTTGAAATGGTGTTTGGGCAGGGACTGAACCCGTGTTCAGTGGGTTATATTTACAGCACAGGAGTTGTCAAATAACACTCAAAGTCATTTGGGCATCACAGGAAATAATAGGAGTGATTCCAGTGCTTTCTGTGAAAACCTTTAAACTCCCATTTCATTAAAAATTCCAGTCTGCAGCTGGTAGCAGAGATTTACTGGGTTTCACCATCTGTGCAGATTAATGTTTCCTAAAGGAGAATGAATGCAACAGATGAGATGGTTGGCTTTTCAGATCAAACAAAACCCCAAAGTACAATCTCTTCCCTGACTCTTGCATCTTACACCTGTTTCCTTTTAATCACATGACTGAATTGTTTAGGAGAAACAATTCCAGCTTTCCTTAAAGCTGATTGATTTGAAGACTGCAGATCACCAAGATTCTTGTGGGCTGGTAGCTGTGGAGAATTGGTGATTTTATTGAGTAGATTTTATTACAGATTGGTTGAGCATCTTCTTTTGATTTTATTGTCTTCATATCCAAGAAAAATGTCTTCACCCAACGAGCACAGTGATTTAAAGGCATTCCAGTGTGTGCTTCAGGCTGGATTAGCAGTGACAGCCAATATGGGGAAGCTCAGCTGCCTCCAGCCCACACCCCTGTTGTTTTCAGTCTCATCTTTTTTCTTTTCGACTGGCCATAACCAATCTTTCCAGAGGATTGAGCATGTGATTCATTTAAATCGTGATTTTGAATCAATCCTATGTCACTACATATCTTACAATGTTATAATTTTAAATTACATTAGCTTCACCACACATCAAACACCTAAATAAATTCTTGGCAGTGATCACTGTATTAGAATTCGTCAGTAAAATTAATAGAGTTTCTGAGTTTGCCAGGAAATGGGATCATTAATTTGACTATTTCTTGAGGCCAAGAAAGGAAAGCACAGTATCTGCTTACCAAACCAGGTATCAATCCCTGCCTGGCTTTCCTGATAAATATTCCTGGTTATTTCCCTGAAATACAGGATGTTTTACTCTATTCTGATGGCTGACATCAGGCACTGGTGCTGAGGGAAGGCAGATCCATGGCATGGTGGGCTCAGCAGCCTTGTGGAGAGTTGGGACCAGGAGTGAGGCAGCTGCCCCACCCAGGGCAGGGACTTCAGAGCCCCCTGGTCCTAAAAGGGACACTCAGCTCTGCAATAGGAACAACAGCAGCACAGGGTGTTGTTAAATCCATCCCCATGGATTTAACACTAAAAAAGCCCAGCACCCCAGAAACCACTTGCTGATACAAACATGAAAGTGAGTAATTAAACTCACTGGCAACATTGGTCCTGGCTCTCCCTTGCATTTTTCTTTTATTGAAACCCAGCTGTACTCTGGCTGTTGTCAGGGGTAACCAGCAGTAACATTCAAGGTCGTTGATGAAAAGCAAGCCTTTGTCCCCTGGATATTTCCCACTCTCTTGAAAACTTGCATCCTAGAATAAATTCCTTTGAAACAACAAATTTTGGTCAGTGTAGAACTTGGGTTTGTTTGGGGTTTTTTTTCCAGTTTCCATTCACTGCACTTCTTTGGTCAGTCCATTACTGTTTCTCTATGTTAATTGTAAGGCACAATATTCCAAAGAGCTCCTGGTTCAAGGAATGTCTCAGAAATGTGTCACAGTAACCTATCACCCTAACAATCACCCTAACCCTAACCCTAACCCTAACCCTAACCCTAACCCTAACCCAAAGCTGCTCTGTCCCCCTTTAGGACAGACTGGTGACACCAGACTGCACATGCACAGCACCAGAGTGCTGTGGAACCAGCAACCCTCCTCTAGCTATGTGTGTTCTACCTCAACAGCTGCAACTCTGTTAATTCTGCTATTTTGAACATGTTGAAATTGTTTTTCCCCCTTTCTGTAGCATTGGTGATTCATTCACAGAGTTTTCTGCCGAGGAAATAGTTTATAGAATTCATTAAAGCACTTTCAGAGGTAAAAAGTCAGAATTTCATGGGAAGATAGGAAAAAGTCCATTCTGCTAAATGGGAATCACGTGGTGATTCATCATGCAGTTCTACTTCATATGATTTTCAAATGGTTAGCAATGTTCTATATGGTTTCAATAAGGTTTTTTTCTGTTCTGTTTTTTTTTTTTAACCTGCATTTGTCCATTGCTTGGTTTACACTTTTTATGTAAATAAGCTGCCTCATGGTGAACTAGAGAGAAATCAGTATTTTCAAATATGTTGGATGTTGTCTGTGAGCTCCCTTTGCATTTTTATTATTTTGTCAGCTTTCCAAACCAATATTTTTCTCTAGAAAAATGCTACTTAAGAAATGAGTATCTGGGAACAGAGGACCAAATTACAGCTTTGCTTAGGTGAACATAACTGCTTTTGATGCAAGTGGGAGTTTCCCTTGTTTATCTGGTGTGTAATTTGGAAAAGTGCATTTTACATCTAATTTGACCCAGTTTTTCCTGCACCATATTTGCAAGATAGAGGGAACAAGCATAGGAGACATTAAAGTATTTATCTGGTACCTACCCTAGCCTGAGAGTATAAACTTTGGAGTGTTTTGCAGCCAGAGACCTGGAGGTGAGGAGAGCTGTCAGCTCTACCTCGGAGGGAATTCTCCATCCCAGGCTCAGCCCAGCTTTTCCAGAGATGCCCAGTTGGTGTCTAAAGGCACTGAAGTGTTTTAGACTGGGTTATGGAAGGTGCAAATGGCAGTATTTACCTATTTTACAAGCAGATGATGATGATGATGATGATGATGATGAAATATTAACTGCTTACAGTGTAGTGGGTAGATTTTAAAACTCACCAAGATGGCTTTGCAGCTTCTCCATGGAAGTCTCCTCGATGGATAAATGTCAGAGCAGTTGTCACCCCCAGAGTGTCCCAGGTGCTGGTGTGGCAGGGGAGGCAGCTGGGCTGGAGCTGTGGGATCACACCTGCTGGAATGGGGTGAGGAAGGATGGGACCTGCAGGTGGAGCAGGAGCTAAGAAGGACACACAAAAGCAGGCATCCCACAGCCAGAGCACCAGATGGATGGCGTTGTCATCCTTTGTGGGATGAAGCTGTCATTTGTTTGTTTTGTGTGCATCCTCATGGCAGGCTCTCGGTGCTGAGGATGGGAAGGTGCCTGTGTGGCTCCCAGTCTGTCACAAACGTCCTGTGCAGCACAGAGCAGCTTCATGGACCAGCACAGAAATTCAGAGCTTAATTGGAGCCGTGTTTGTGCTTCACTGCAGGAGTCAAGGCTGCTCCTGTCTTTTGTTTCATCTCCCCTCCTTTCTTCCTTTCACAGCCCAAACACTTGCAGAGGAGCTCAAGTTAATTTACATCCTGCAGAAGGTAAATGGCAGAAACTGTTTCTTACAGTTCTGCATTAGGACTGAGTTCTGGAAGTTTTGCAAGGAAATCTTGTTATTCCTTTTTCCATCAGGAGAAACATATTCCTTTGGAATGGAGTTACTGTTACCTGTGAGGCAGCATTTCTCTGATGTGCCTCATCTTCCACTCCCACCTGGGAGTGGAGTGTCTGTACCTGTCAAAATTCACTTGGTTCATGCTGTGAAAAGTAATTAGTTGGACAGTGGATCTGCTTTGAATTTACATGTGTGACTCGTGCCACAGCCCTTCCTATGTTTGTGGGATTGGGCCTTGGATATGGGAAAAGACTGATAAATATTCTTCTAAACACCTGTGGTTTCAGAACAGTGGATGTTGCTGAACTGTCAGCACTTCTGAAAATGGCAATTTGTTTACTAGGAAATGAAAAGAACAAGCAGCTTTTGATGATCAGGGCAGCAATGTCTGTGTGCTCTTGAAATTTCTGAAAAATATATTCATATTCTGTTCCACTTTGCCTGTGGTTCCCACACACACGTGGCACCACTGGTAATATTTCTTTGGAGAACTAGCCCTGTGAGTAGATCTTGAAAGGGTGGGTCCAGCATTAGTATAAACTCCATTAACTCTAGCACATTTTGATTTGTAGAAGATTAATGGTATATATAGGACCCAAACCATCTTTTTTCCTCCCTTATACAGATTATTGCATTTATTTCAATGCGTTTTTCAGATGAATAATGAAATACCAGGACACAACCCAGAAATATCTTATTGTTATCTATGAATAAAATGCTTTGCCCAGCGTTACAGACTTTGAGTAGAACTGAAATGTTCCTGTAACATATGCACACATAATTTGACACCAACTATACATCTTTGGTGACTTGTGAAACAAGACATTTCCACAGTCTGTGCCTTTTGTGCCACTAACCTCTTGTTAAAAGGATTAAGAAATCAATAGTTGTGCTGTCAAGAGAATGTAAATGTTTCCAAAGATGTAGGATATTTCTGCCCAGTTCAGAAATTGAATGTGCTGGCTGCACTGCATGTTCATAGTGAGTTGGAACCATTTCATATCTCTGAAATTCCGGGATAAATACAGGTTGTACATGACTAACTCAGAAAAAAAATAAACTAACCCATAATATTAAGTTAAGCCTATTTGAAATCCTTAAAGTATAAACATGTGCTGGAGTAAATCCGTGGATATATAGATAGAGTTTTACTCTGACACTACAAGTTTACACTGTTCATTGAATTAATACAGTGCTGCAATATCTCCAGTGCAGATCCATTTAGAAGTGTTTGGGTTGAACGTGTCACACTACTGAGCTGACAGACTTCAGCTTTGTTGAACATTCACAAACCAAACCTGTTTTCTCACAGCTGTCTGGAATGCCAGAAATCTGTGTTTTAAAGTATTCCCATAAGATCCTGTTCCACTTCTCTGTTCATCCTATGACTGAATGCCTTGTTTTATGCTCAGCTTCTCTTTGGTAGACAACTGATCTGCTGATCAGACAGGCACTTGCAAACCTGTCTGCTTGGAAATACAGGCTTTTTTAGAGCAGCATATTCTGCCCATTTTATACTTTTTCCTAATATTCCAGTCTAAAATTGGTGGGCCTGATGCACATTCCCACCAACTCCCTTTATCCCATTTAAAAATAGCCACACTCATATTGTGAGCTCAAACAGGACAGATTTGCAGTCTGTATTAAATATGGTCAAAGCTGTGTCAGCAATAAATATGTTGTTCTAGAATAGACAAGTTCCAGACTAGAGAAAGTGGGACCATCAAAGAGAGGGGAGAATGTCAAGGCAGTGTTTGTATTTCACACTCCTCATGTTTTTATTTCAAATGAGAGGGCTGTGAAGAAATCTGGAGAACAGATGCAGTTCAGGGGAATGCAGACAAACAGGAAAGACAGTATGGGTTTTCAGATAACTACAGACAAAGCTATTTTAGGTGGCCAGACACGCTGACAGAAGTGCCCATGAAAATGTTCTGCTGGTTGTGTGGAGAGCTGCACTGAGCACTTGGAATTGTCTCTGAAGGCAGAAGCTCGACCAGCAGAGTAGTCTGGTATAAAACTTCTGTATCGAGTGTCCTGCTGCAGCTGTCCCTGTGTGCAGCCTTGGCAGAACCCTGTCAGGGTGGAATCCCTGCTCCCTCCTGCCCCTGTGCCAGGTGCACTTGGAGCCCTCCCTGCAGGGCTTGCTTCTGCCTGGCTTTGTCTCAGAGCAAGGTTAAAGACACGGTGCAGATCCAGAACAGGCAAACCATGCCTTAATCAGCAGTTCAGCTTTTAGAACTCTGGCCTTGAAGGTAGAACAATATAAAGAAGGTCTTATGGAAAACAGAGGGGAAATTAAGGAAGAGCAGTAATAGACAGATTTGGGAAAATAGAGCTGTTACCCACTCTATCCAGGATTCAGCTTTCATTCAGACTGCATCTTTATCTGCTGTGTGAAGAAACATCAGGAGAAGCTCAATGGAAAAACCATCTGTGGGATAATTGTCCATTTTTTCCTTCATTTCACCCATTTTCAGTGAAGCTTAGAGACCCAGCACCAACACTTCACTAGTAAGAGGCTTCCCCTTATATCCAGACCTTCTGACAGCTGGAAGACAACTTCTGGTCTCTCTAACCATGCTCAGACACATAATGACAGACAAGAAGGAAGAGTGAGGTCCCTGATGTGAGGATGAGGAGATGTCTTGGACTGAAATTCTCTTGTAAGCTATGGAGAAGATATGATTGATAAATCAGACTTTTTTTTCCCTGTAACTCGTAGAAATGTATGTGGGGTGGATGAAACATTCTGACTGCAGGCATGAGCAGAGGCATTTGTGCTGAAGTAAGCATACATTGAAGTAGCTGTGATCCCATGAGAAGTTAGAACAGAAAGTGATGAAGACCCTCTTTGCCCCCAGGGAAGAAGAGTTAGATGAAAAGAGCCTTTGCTTGAACTGCTAATCCTTAAACTTATGTGCCCCATAACTTGACATGGCCCATAAATTCAGCCGTGGGAAGGCTGAAAAAATGGGAGGGATTTCAGGATTGCAGATTTCCTGGGTAGCTGCCATTTGTGGAAATTGAAGCCACGAGAAAACTGTTTCTTGTGGAGAAGTCTCCATAGACTGAAGAGAGAAACTCCTCTCCCTAAGTAAATTGGAGAAAGACGATTTTAGAGATGGTAAGCTGACTGATTTGTTTCTGTAAGTTGTCAGTGTGAAAGAAAAGAGAGTATAGGGGAGAGGAGACGTGTTCTGAAAGTTTTATTCTGATTCTTATTATTTTTTTTCTTTTAGTTTCTGTTAATAAATTTTTTCTTTATACCCTTTTAAGTTTAAGCCTGTTTTGCCTTACTCCTAATCCTATCTCACAGCAGGAAAGGAGTAAATAATTCTAGTGGGTACATTGGCAATTTGGCCAGCACTAAATTCACAACATAAATTGGTGCATTGGCTGGGAAAGCTCAAATTGGTGAATCAAAACCACTACAGCTCCCCAGCATGTTCAAGGAGAGGGGAGCAAAGCAAAGCATTAGAGGCTGAAATCATGTACACACCAGTGCATGCACAATGGACTTTAAGATTACTCCAGATATATTCTAATAGAAGAAAAAGTAAAATCTGCAATCCTGTGACCTCTGTCCACTGTTCTTTGTGCTCCTCTGCAGGCTGCTGGCATCCTTTAAAGCTGTCTGAAGCATCTGCTTGAGAAATGCATTTCCAGAGTGAGCTGAGATGGCAGATAGCTACAGGAAGGATTTTAACAGCTGTTAAAAAAAAATAAAATAAAAATGTGATGGAAGCAATTCTCTTTGGGAAATAGCTTTACATATTTCATAGCACCTGGCTTAATAGCTGTGATGCCCAATCCATGTTAGCAGTCCCCAGGCACAGGAGAAACACAAATAGTGAGCAGCTGCTTTGTGGAGGCCACAAACACATCATCAAAAATTAAAACAGAGTTCAGGGGTTGTATAATGGAGATTTACAGAGCTAACAGCAATATCTGGGCCATTTTCACATACCCCCCTGCAGTCAGGCTCCTTAGACAGGCTGCTGCTTGGCCTAATTTGATTCCCATAGCTTCTCTTGGACAAAGCAAACACCCAAAAGTTTTAGTTTTATGCTCTGGGAGTGTTCTCACCTGGAAACAACACAGACATACCCCTGAAACTCAATAAAATCTAAGGGTCACATTATGTCCTTTGCAGTTGAGGCTAAAAGAGGGAAATATGTGACAAAAAGCTGTCCAAAACTGGTTTTGCCCAATTTTTCCCATTCCCTCTTACAAGTGAGGAGCACAGGGCCTGTCCATCCATCTGTTTTGAACCTGAAGCTTTTTGGAAGATTTGTTTTTTTGATAGGAGGACCTTTTGAGATGCTGAGAAATTCCTAAACTGGGGTAATCTACCTTCTTAGGAGGGTTAAAATAGAATCATCAGCTCTGCCTGCTCCTTCTGTCTCCTCCTGCATCCTCAGAGCACATCAGTCCAGATAATGCAGCAGAGGAGGAGCAAGCACCACAGCTTCCCAGGATACAGCTTCATTGTTTCCAGGCTGCAGCTGCTGCACTGAGCTGTAAAATACAGGCATCAAAGCAGTAATGCTGTTTTTATTGCCCTGAAGAGTGTGGATACCCGATGGCAATGTTTTTCTGTGGGGGGAATGGGAGAGGGAAGGGGATGCACAGCAGTGAGGCAGGGAGGGGTGACATCCTCAGAGCTGGCAGGTGAGTTTTACAGTGCACAAAAACAGCAGTGCTGGGAACATTCAGTGGGAAATAAACTGCTGATGGAGAACACAGGTTTGGAGCTTTGGAAAAGCTGAGTCACAGTGTGTTGTCTGGATGAACCTGTAGGTTTTTCTCTTTCAGTTAGAAACTGGACCCAAACCAGATTGTCCAGGTCAAACAGGCCAAAGTCTAAACAGGTTAAAATCAAATCTAGCTTTAATAAACAAAAAGTGTAGCCCATCTTTACTGACATTTTCTTTGCTCTTTGTTTAAAAAGAACTGGATTTTATGGGACTGTTTTTAACTTAGTTATCTTACTTGTTTTTTAAGTGTGGCTGAGTACAGAATGCTTGAAACATGCACTGGAACCATATTAAACTTTAACAAGTTAAGTGCTAGAGTACCAGAGGTTTCGTGTTAGGCTAAAAATGTTAGGTCTGGAAAAAGGAGTCCAGGTTTCCATTTTTATTTACTCACATAACATTAATAATTAATCTAGGTTTCTATTAAGGAAGACCTTGTTGTTGATGGAAAGGATAAAAACAGCATGCAGAGGGTCAGTGAGACCAATGTGACGTGGTGTAGACTTGCTTAGTCACCAGCTCGTGTGATAATGCAAACTTCAGAAAAATGTACAGCTTCTGCACAAGAATCCTTACAGGTCTTTGGCTCTAATCCCTGATTTCTACACTTGGCCAGCAGAATGAATAATTGCTTCTGCTTTTGTTTGTATTTCCTTGTAGCCCAACATACTCTGCACCATCAAGATGGGATTCAAACACAAGCAATAAATCAAAGCAGCTGCCATGGCACCTGTCTTGTTTCTGTGATTTCATCTCTTGACACTGGATGGGTGGGACAAGATAAAGAAAAATCCCCACACTGAAAGTTATGAGGGGGAATTTAAAACTTTCTGAGCAACTGATTCAAGTTTTAAGTCAAATGAAATGTTACATGTCTGCTCTGAGCCATCCCAATAGCTCCAGGTACTGCTGCAAAGTGGTTTTGTTCCTGAGATGTTCACCTACAGCTCAGAGAAGAGGAGCCAGAGTCCAATTTAGCCCTAGATGTGTATTATAACAAAAAAAATTCATGCTCCCCATGGGCAGGGTTATAGAGGCAGAATAGCAGATTCTGTGCCTGGCACTACATCCTGCTCAGGTTCTCTCTCCTCAGGTGATAGTCCCAAGGCATGGAAATGCCTCTTCTTCTCCAATTGACCACTTGAGTATCTCCTTAGAGAGTTCTGCAGGCTGGAAATCACAAGAAGGCAGTAAAACAGTGAAAGGAAAGACTAAGACTGTAGTCCTGCATTACACTGGTGAGCCATAAGAACCATATACCTAGAGTTATGGGGAGAAATAAACAGAGAATTGAGGCTGAATATCAGGAAAAACTTTGCAACAGTGAGGGCTAGTAGGCTATGGAGGAATCTCCCACGTGAGACAATTGATGCTCTCTCTTGGTACTTGAGAGTCTCAAAACTGAGCTGGGCAAAGTGTGCTGTGAGGAACATCCTGAAGAGCTCTTGCAGATCTTTTTCTCCTCACATACACACAAGGCACTATGGCCTTGAGAGGAAGCCCCCATTCCTCTACTTTCCTTGTAGGAAAGGATGATTTTAGGAGTGATGCTCCTAAAGTTCGTTATTACATGAGGTTAAAAATTTTCAGCTGAAATATTTAGTTGCTCTCTCACTATATTAAGTCTTCATCAACTGGTACCTGTCAGTGTCTGATATACACAACACAGAACATTTATTTTTCAGTCAGGAATTTTCTCTCAGCCCCACTTCCTTTGTTCTTCCTAGAAACATAGGGCTTGTAACATCCATCTTAAATGTTTTAACCTAAAATATTTAAGTGGGCTCTGCAGCTATTTTCAGAGCAGTTGTTCTTATTAATGACATCCCAGAAGCAGTTTATAACCATCTCTGTGCATTTTTTTGCACTTTGATTTTGCAGGTTCAGCCTCCATAGCACAGGGTGTGACAGTTTTTATCTGGTTTTATTTTTATTACTGAGTACAAATGTAGAGTTAGTCTGTAATGTTACTGCTGCCCTGCAGCTCTGGTAGTTTTTTATGCTCTGTCTTTTTAATGTGTAGTTTTTCTTCCAAATGCCTCTTCTGCTGCTTACTGGAGTTGTGAAGTATTTACCAACTTCATGAGATGTGACCGATGCATAAGGAGGAAAAGGGATTTGATTATTTAAATTGCATGGAAAAATATGCATACTGTCAAAACAAACAGTGTAGGATTGCATTTTCTCTTACATTCTACAAATCAGGAGTAACTGCATTGGAAATTGTGGAGTAATATCTTCGTAAACCCAATTTAAATACCAGTAAAATCGGATCTCCCAATCTGATAAACAAAAATACTGAGGTTTAAAGGTGACATTTTAATTTGAAAACTGTTTACCTTTTACTTGCTCTCAGCAAGGCTAGAAGTAATTAAAATTGGCATAAAATATTTTCCAAATCCTGGTTATTTTCTTTCCTTTCACTACACTTCCTACAATCAGTTTTTCACAAGTGGATTTTTTTTGCAGTAGTCATAACATTTTGCTATTATTGCATTTATTATTCATTATTTTGGATATGATACTGCACCAGCTGGCAAGGTTCTCAGGGAATGTTTTCATATCAAATCTGGGTTTAAAGTTTCTTTACTAAGCTGGGTATTTGGAGTTGTTTGAAGCATGCTGAGATTGGGATTGGCTTGAGTCAGTCAGCATAAACTGAGAAATGCAACTCAGAATAGTCCAGATTTGTACCAATGCAGCTGAGTTAATGATCTGATTCCTAAAGAGGGATTGGAAGTGTTGAGTTTCACTGAGGCTGCATCAATGCAGAAAGATGTGCATTTCCAGAAGTAATTTGATCAAAAAAGGTGGGTGAACAAATTTTACACTGTAGGTACCCTTTGCTCTCCCCTAAGTGTAATGGTAGAAAAGACTTAGTTTAAAGCAAGATAATTCTATATTAAACAGCAAAAGTAAGATTACTCAGAAAAAAGTAGACAACACAAACCATCTTCTCAGAAAAAATCTTCTAGCCTTCATTTGGGTGCTGTTTATGCCACTGCAGAAGGATTTATGCTGTAGATGAGAGAACTGGTGGAACTTGAGCACAGTGCAGGATGTGGTCATTGCAGCCCTAATGAATCCTGCACACGTGTGCTGGGACTGTACAGCCTGGCCTTAAATCCTGACAGAGAAATGTCTCTGAAATATTATGTACCTGAGAAAAAGGCCTTAGGTTGATGCAGTTTGGTTTTTAAAAGGATCCAGATTTTGTTTTTTAATAATTTCACATCATTGCTGGTGTTCAGTGCAGATTATAAGATGATGAAATATTTATGCTCTCTTACAGTTATCTCAAGAAAAGAAAAGATAGCATTGAGCATCATCTGATTATATTATATTTCTGTAGTTTAAAAGATTTTCCAATTTTATCTATTGATAAAATTACTTGAAGCTGAGGATTAAAGAGAAAGGTTTAAAGCAGAAAAGCTGATTTAAGATTGAAGATCTTTCTTAGCAGCATCCATTTAAAGTTAATCTTTGATCATCTGTGAAGCTGATTACCTAATATATAAAACCTATAAAAATTATGTTCTTTTATTACGCAATACAAATATTGTATTCTTTCGAATTCACTTGATCATGAGTAACATTCAGAAAATCTCTTAAGGAAACATTAGTCAGAAATGTAACTGAGAGCTCCAAACACACCACGAGGATGGAAGGAGGGGAAGGACAGAGGAAAGCTTTGTGGTTGCCACTCTCAGCAGTGAAATGGAATCCCAGGATCACAGACAGGGCTTCTAAGGCAGAGTTCCTACTCCAAAAGTAGTGAAGACTTTAATATTTAAACATACAAGAGGATCATGATATACTCTTACAGCCTGTCTATTGATTACACATCCTCTTCAGCCCAGATATGAAATACCCCAGATATTCCTTGATGCATCATTGCCAAAGTAAAAACAAATACTGTGTTCAGCTTGCCAGAGTTTCTCACTGAGCCTCCTCAATATTTGTTTCTTTCAATCCCTCAGTAACTGATTTCAGCTGACTCTGTCTCAAGTCCAGTTACCCAAACAACAACATCTGCCTGGGGCCAGGAGCATCCCTGCAATCTCTTAATAGGAGAGCTCTGAAAATTACTCCACTGCAGGGTCTCTTCTGAGCATTTCTGCCTACACAGAAAGTAGAAGTTTCCTGAAGTTTTCACATCCCCACACTTACTGTAAATGACAGGGGTTTTATGGAATCTTTTTACCAACTCCCCAAAACCAAAGGGGGTGGGGGAAAGATGGGCAACAAAGGCAGCACTACTGAATAGCAGAATCCAGGCAAAAATTAAACACCTGGAGAGTCATTTCTCAGTTTGTCATAAATCACTTTGTCACCATCCCTACACTTTGTTTTACACGTTTGTTTTGAATGATATAAGAGATTGAAAGGCCTCTGCTCCCATCCTGTTCGTATTCCAAAGGTTCAGTTAACAGTGCACTGTGCCAAATAGATTTAAGTCCAGAACAGTCTTGAGCAATTTAGAAAGCTTCTGGGGCATCTCATTTTCTATGCCTTCAGATTGTTACCTTTTATTTATATTTATAAAACAAAACAGAGGGCATAACACTGAGATTTAGGGTTACTTTAGCTGGAAGACGAAGTCTTGCTTGCCACAGATCAAGATTTCCCACTATCCAGATGTGAAACCTTTCCAACTGATTTCTGTATGAAGCTGTGACAATTTGCTTGTCATGCCTTCTGTCACACAAACCCATCACACATTTATTTTTCATGTCCATTTGGTGGCCCTCAGCTTGAAATTAAGGGGCAGGCTTTATTAGTCTTACATTCAGGCAGGCTTTGGATAAGCATTTTGAGGGAAAAAAAATCTCATTTCAACATCTAATTTGGGCAAAAAAGATTTAGTGTAGGATATTTCTGGGTAAAATATGTCACTGGCAGATCAGCAGTGCTTTTAAGTGTTTTCATGTTGTCAGAAATTGCAGCTGTTGCATTGATTCCAGGTAAAACCAATTTGCTCATTAAATGTGGCTTGGCTGGCACAAAAATTTGTCCTGGGAAGTGCATTTTCTAAACTCAGATATGATTGAAGAGGGTGCAGGGGTGCAGAGATGCAGCCAAGGGAATCTTAGGTGTTGGACATGAGGATAGTGTGCTGCTTCTAGGGCTTAATCCCATGAAAAGACAGAACAGGGGTTCCCAGGCAGGAATTACTGGTTTATGTACTGAATTTTCCCTGTGAGTAGTCACTTATACTTTTTATTTGTTTTCATACTTAATCTTTGGGGTTTTATGGTTTTAGAAGGCTTGGCATCAATGAGCATTAAATTCAATTTCATGGCATTTGTGAGACCTATTTTCTCAGAAAAATGCTTCTCAAGGCATAAAGTTACTGTCACATCAGAGAAAAGATTCACAAAGAAAAATGAAAAGATTCACAAAGATGAAAATGCTTATCTGTTTTCTAAACGTCTTGGACTGTTTGAAGAGTTCCTGTTTTAAATAGCCCAAATAATTCTGTTTGCTTGCTTAGAGAAATAAAATCTAATTTATAGTAATTAAAGCACTAACCTGATTAAAAATTATCTCCATCATCCTGTATTTAATACCCATCAGCTTTGCTGCTGAGGCAGTATTGGTTTACGCTGAGAAGGGATTGCTCTGTTGAACAGGCAAGTTCAGCAGCAGATAAAACAGGAGAAACTGGAGCAGCTGAAAGTGAAAAAGAAGTTGGTGATTTTAGAAGTATTTTTTAAATTCCCTGTGAGTTTATTTGACCAGCAATAACAATTTTATGGGGAAAAGGGGAGAATATCCTTCAGAAATAGCTGGAGGTGCTGGAGGGTTTTTCCTCCTGGAGGCTCAGAGAGCTCCATCCTGTGCTGGTGCAGATCTTTTACAGTGACTTTTGGGGGGATGCTTTTGGCTTCAACTTCCATGTCTGCACTTACAACCAGTAAAACAAAAGAAAAGTGAACTGGAGTAGTGCCAAGATTTTCCAAGAATGTTGACCCCTGAATGCCATAAGGAAGGGAAAAATGTTAAAATTTGCTATTGCTGTTTTAGCACATCATATTTTTGTAAGTGGAAGTTGTGGAATACAGCCCTAGAATTCCCTTTCTTTAGAAAGGGATGGTACTATCGGATCCTTCTGAAATGAAAGTGTATAAAAACTTTGTCTTAAGTATGAGGCATAAGTTATGACCTATTAGCACTGAAAGTTTTAGGTAGAGAAGGAGTATTAATCTTTGTTATTTCAATAGAAGAGGAAAAAATCCTCCTTTTAACCTTTTAGATTCCCATTCTAGACTTCTGTATTCCTTTTGAAATTTAGATTTAGGCTTTTTTTTCTCTTGAATAATAATATAAGTTGTTGGAGCAGAATCACTACTACCCTGCACTGTAGTATTGCATGCAAGTTCTTACTGTTCTTTCCAGAGGATCAGATTCTATAAATTAAATATTATGAATTACAGCCTTGCAGTAACCTTACAAAATCAGAGGCATTTCAAGTATATGAGTGCAATT
This sequence comes from Rhabdornis inornatus, assembly GCA_013397075.1. Lineage (NCBI taxonomy): Eukaryota > Metazoa > Chordata > Aves > Passeriformes > Rhabdornithidae > Rhabdornis > Rhabdornis inornatus. The sequence goes on from VWZS01005076.1 coordinate 1,365,289, forward strand.
CAACCTACCATCTCATTAAGTTGTTAAAAAACTCTTCTTGGATAAAGGACAGCAAATAGGTTGAAGTTATTTTTACCATCTATGGTTATCTAACTGTAACTCATGTTTCAAAGGAATGTAAATGATGCTTTTATTGAGTGAATTGGGAGTTCATTAGTTAGAAACAATATCCCATTTCCCAGAGTCAAAGATCCTACATAATACAGAGAGTAAAAGGAGATACATAACCTCAGAGGTACCTATTTTTTTCTAGATTTCAGTTTCCAGTGAGTAAAAAAGCAAGTGCAGTGTACCATATTACATTATAAACTGGAAGTATATTAAAAATGAATCATTCTCATGCATCATATCCTGCTTTTTAAAGGAAAAATATGCATTAAAAAGATTTGTTCAATCATAGGTCTGCCTTCTGGCATCAGAGATCAATGTGCAGTCTGATTAAGTTGTGCTCTATAGATTTCTGCAGTCAAGTTCATCAAAGAACCCATTTCTCTTCCTCTAATGATGCTTGAACCCAAAGTTCTTCTCTGAAGTACTTTAATTTTCACTTGGTCATTACAAGAAGACAGTAACTTAATGAACTGCAAATAGGAGACGAAAGTAACATAAATCATTTTGCATCCTTTTTTGTGGTATTAGCATAACACTTCTTTCATCATTTTAATGCCTCCAGTGTTTTCTGCACATATGATGGTAAAAATTAAATTATACTGCATTTTTTGTAATCCAGCGTACCAATAAAAATATCAAATCATTAGAATAATCAAGATAAATTAAGGCCAGCAAACTGTAATATTATTTTACATTGTGCTACAGTAATTGTTAAAAGTGAGTTTCCTGCTGAGATAAAGAACATTTAACATTTATCATAAATAATCAGTGAAAATTTGTAAACTATTCTTCTGTGAAGACCTGCTCCAAAACACTAATTTGGAAAATATAAGCCACTGGTGTCTTGCCTTGGTGCTTCTGACTGAAGGTAATATTCAGGACTCTAAATGAGATAGTAATTGAAGATTTTTTTTTTCCTGGCCTCCTGTTTCTGGCTTCTCATTGTGCACAGTTTTTTTAATAAGCTCAAAAATCATGTTGCCATTATATTTTTCTAAAATAGCAACTAAGTCAATCATGCCAAAGAAAATACCTGAAAATGTAAACAAAAATAAAAGCATGAATCGCATTCCAAGGTAGTAAAAAGCAGAGTGAGAGGATAGAAATAATTTCTGGTGTCATTTTTCTGGGTTCAGTGCACTGGTCTGGAATCCATTGCACTGTATGGGCTGTTGGGAGCCAGCAGAAAATGAGGATTCTGGAGAATGTGCTTGACAACAAACAGGCTGATGTGCTTTGGACAGCACAGGAGCAGCAAAACCTGGCCACCTTTGGAACGTGGTGCAGCCCCAGCTGCCAAACTCCCAGGATGTTTGAGAAAGTCCCTTTGTTCCAGAGTCATTAAAACATTTCTGCAAGTTTCCCACTTCAATTCTGTGCAAAAATCTGTACTAAGAGCAATAAAGAAAAGGGCATGCCACGTGGTAGGAGGGTAAATACTGGTTCAAAATAATGATATGAAAATAGAATGAGTGTGAAGCACCTGCTCTTTGATCTCCAGGGGAGTTCTCCCTGGTACTTGCAGAGAGAGGAGCCATTCCTGCTGCCACTCTTCCTCACTCACCCTCCTCATCCCCTCTGTGCTCTGAAACCAAAGGTGACATTTTCTCCGGCAGGTTTGTTTTTTTTTTTTAATGCTACACTAATTTTGCATCCCTGTTTTGGTTCCTACAATCTGCCTATTAATGAAAAGTTTTCAATATATTACATTAGGATATGTTCTCAGTACCACTGGAGGGCTTGTTTTGACTCCTGGCTGTTGCTTATAGGGGATGAGGTCCTTGCACTTGCCATGTTCTGGAAAGGCTCTGACATATGTATGAACAAAATTAACATTTCTGGTCACTGAAGCCTCTTAAACATTTTGTTTTTAATAGAATTAAAAGATGGATTTAATTATAAATGAATGATTCTAAATTGTCATTTACACTTTTGCATTGTAATGGTTTGAAAAACAGAAATCTTTTTAGCAGAAGTGCTCAGTGAAAACTGAAAGCAGTGGCTAAAAAGGGATTTTATGTAACTTTTGGAAAATAAGAGTTTTCTGAATTTGGCACTGCTATACTTCACTCTATCTGAACAGCATCCTTATAAAACCAGAATGGGGAGAAAATCACTGCAGTAGCTCTGCAAATGGGTCCCGTGGTGGCTTTAGGCATTTGTTATTAAACACAAAATAACACTTAGGGTACTGAGCATCCTCCAAATGAAGGAAGAAATCCTTAACAGGCAATCCTGGGTAATCATGTATACAGGTAATTCTCCTGAAATAGTAAACTGTTTAGCTCCATATGCTTTAATGTCTTTTATGCATTTCTTTCTTCATTTATTTTAGAAAATTATCTTATTTCAGTAGTAGCTCCAACGGGAGCTGTTGCACAGTATTAGGCAACAAAAGCAGCTTAGTCCTCTTAAAATACCTTTAAATATCGTGTGCTATTTTTTTACAAATATGAAGCTACTTGAGATTTCAGTTCAGCTTTATGAAACTCTCTATAAATGCAGGATAAAGCAGTTCTTGATTAGATTTCTAAGTTACAAGGAGACAAATACTGTTACTCCTGCTCCCACCTGGGATTTGCTCTAATAACCATCAGAGGAGGAGGAGGAGGAGGAGATCTTTCGCCTTTTAATTACATAAAAATCACTGGCATTATCCAGCTGTATTTAGGACTGGGATCTAATCCTAAAACATAAATTCCATCATTAAAAAATTATCATTATTCTTTCATGTATTTCAGGCAAGTGAAGACTTTCCTTCAGCATTAAATTCACATTTACAGAAATGCATGCAGTAGCAACTGCAGTGGTCACTGTTAACCAAAAGTTAAGAAATTGCAGTTGTCTGTGTCACTCTGTTGTCATTATCTCAGAATTATAGAATGGCTTGGGTTGGAAGAGACCAACAGAGTTTCACCTCTAAAATTCAAATTAAGTGGTAAGGGTTTAATCCATATTTAACTGTATTTTACTGATTCTGTAATTTAATTACATCAATGATTTAATTTTCCTGACCAGCCCTTGTGGAGAGCTGGCCAGTCCTGTGGCTGTCAAACACTGCCCCAATCCCATGTTCTGACAACAAATAAATGCTGCTGTGGGCACCTGATTCCTCTCACATATTCCACTGAAAAGAACTCATATTTTCTGGTAATAATTCAAAGTATAGTCTGTGGAAAATACACGTGCTCATGTGTAATTGCAGATAGAGCTTGTCTGACCATACCTGTAGGGTTTGTAGTCACATGAAAGCAGAAGAATTCATAGAATCATAGATAGACTCGGGTATTGTCCTGGATCCCAGCCACTATTCTTGGCTCATTCTTATTAAAATACTGTTTTGCTGACAAACTGATATGAAAGCAGAGAAATGGGAGATGGTGGAGTCCCAAAATATTCAATGCATTTACTGTGCTGTGCTATCTGTGTTGTAAAAAGAATTATAATTAAAATAAATTAAGTGATGCCACTTCTACTGTCATTTTTAATGTGCAGAACATGGCCTTGGTTTGAAACCCTCCCGTGTCATCCTGAGGAGAAACAGAAGACGTGCCTAGAAAATGTTCAGCTAGGATAGAAGGAGGGAAAAAGACCTCTCCTCATTCTCTTATATCTCTCTTGCACCCTCATCAGGCCAGTTAACAGAATTTTTGAGCAAATACCTCTCCCTTATTTTTTGGTTATCCTCCCTGAGAAAAAATCCCACCCTCTTCTTTCTGGGGAATAGAGTTTGCATTAATTGCTGCTTCAAACAGCATATACTTAAACATGGAAATTCAGTCTGAGATGAGACAGTAATGCCCCAAAAAGGCAACTACTTCTCTCATAAAGATTCTAGTGCAAAAGAAAAGAGACAGAGAAAATATGCTATGGGGTACATAAAGAATCAATTCCAAACAAAATTTGTTTCAGAGATTTCCCACAAGGCATCAGCAACTTCTTAATGCAGCTCATTCCCAAATTCCTCCAGGGACCCAGTAGATAAATGCAGCTCATTCTGCATCTCCACAGGTCCATGGGAAGGAGAATATTAAAATGCACTTGAAGATGCAGAGAGGTGCCCAGAGCTGCCACAGCAGCCCAGGCACAGTTGTCCATTCATTGCCTTTGGGCTTGACAGTTTATGCTGAGCAAGGGTCACAGGTCCCTGGTGGTGCTGGGACCATTCCCTGATTGAAATCTGATGGCAGCCAAGCAGCTCATTGCCCTGCATGGCCAGGACTGGAGTCAGAGATGGCCAAATGAGCACAGAGAATTCTCCTGGCACAGCACTGTTCAGTCACCTCTCAATCCCATGTCTAAACTCATCTGAGCCCTCCAAATTCAGCAGCAGGGCAGAAATCCTAATGCAGTGCAAGGACTCTGCAGCTGAAACCAGGCTGTAACAGGAACTTCACATTTGGACAAGGTACTTTTCTCTTTTCTTTTTATTTACTCAGTTCTAAACAGCTGTAAAGAGAAACTGGAAGCATGGAGTGACTAAGAAGGGAAAGTCCCAGTGCAGGGCTGAATCCAACTACATTAAAGGTTAAATTCTTTCTACAATAAATGGGTTTTTGCAAGCTCTGTTGCAAGCTCTGGAGCAGAAAATCTGGTTTGTCAAGATCATTCACAAGAACTCATCAAACAAAATGGAACATAAAGGAAAAATTATTTTTTAATAAACTTCCTAACATGGAAACATGAGATCTTTCCAATTCCTGTTTTCTGAGAGTTTTCAGAAAAAAAAATACAAGCCCTGTCCTTACACTGTGAAATACCTTCTGAATCTGAACGGTAGCAACAAAAAATCCATGCAAATTCAAAATACTCAGTTATTCTAGACTCCTGCAGTAGTAGCTTGATCACCCACACACATTTCCTTAAATCTCTTCTAGGGGTTTGGGCTGAAGATGATTGAAAATATTTTTATTCCTCGTAATATTCCATATAGGGCAGTCACAAGGTAAACGTGTATCCATGTGTGTATGAATATCCTAAATGTACTTTTTTGCTGCAGAACAATGGACAGTATTTTTAATGCCAAGAAAGATGACAAGGGAGGGAAAACTAATGAACATCTGTAAGTGACGAGTGTTAGTGACTAATCACGAGTCAAGGTGGGGTTTTCCTCACGTGAAGAAGGATAATATACCAGTATGAAAGAAGGGTTTGTGAATTAGATGTGAAATCCAAAAGGAAAAAATACAGCAGAAGAAATAATTATGTTGGAAGTATACTTTATGGTTTGGAGAACACCTGCTGAAGTGATCAGGTCGTTCCTGATGCTTCATGTATTGATGATTCAAGGATATAATAAAATTGTATTTTTAGGATAAAAGAGATGCCTATATTTCTTGTGACTTATAAATCAGAAAAATTATTATGTGAAGGTAGATTTTTTTTTTTTTAACTGGGTATCAAATCCCTCCTGAATTTCAGTGATGTCTGATTTCCTCAGGCTTCCCTAAAAAACTCGGTTTGGTACCTGTACAGCTGGTTAGAAATTCTAACACCATGAAGAGCTGAAAGCAACAAAAGACTTGTTGACTTTCTTGGCCTAACACCGACCAGTCTCTTGCTGAAAAAAGAATGAAAAGTCACTGACTGATGATAGAGTTAGTCAACATGAAGCCTGCTAGAATCTCCTGCCATGAGGACATTGTTTTATGCCATAGCCATTAAGCAGAGCAGTGAGCAGTTGTGTTTACCTTTGCAGTCAGTTAAATATCAGAACGTGGTATTTCCTCGAGAATCCTGCAGATGGGATGTTCACCAGCACACTGAGCAGCCAAACTGCAGATTGGCAATGCACATAAACCTGAAAAATCCCTTTCCTGCCCAGGAAATGTCTCTGCACTAGCAGCCTGCAGCTGCTGCTGCTCAGACCAGCTCTGGCTGAGGAAATGCAGCAGGCATCAGATGTGGGAATCCAGAATTCCAGCAGCATCCAACTGCGAGAGCCCATTCTGTGCTGCTTCAAAACCTGGGCAGCCAGCTGTGAGACAGGGATTCAAATGACCTGGAAGGAAAATTTGGCTGCACTGAAATCCATGGTAGAAGTCTCTTTTTCTTCATCAGAGCCAGGATTTCACTCCTGGCAGTTGCCAAGCTGCTGTTTGCATGGAATTGTTTTCCTACTGAAGAGTGTTCATCTGGGGTGGCAGGAGGCTGTTTCTCCTGGAATTGTTTCTGTAACCTAGCCAAGACCTAGAGAATTCATCTCAAGCAAACCACTTCCACCTTTAATTTCCAAAGGAAACTTGAAAACATTCCTTGCCCAACGACAAGGAAATGCGGCTTCTTTTTTCAGCAAAAAAACCTCAGCTTGGACACAATTTTCAAGCCAAATCAAGCTTTTATAAAGGGGAGAATTGATGAACTTGTGCACTGAGTGTTGACAGGCCCTGAGGAAAGGGTTTGCATCCAAATCTGTGAGAAGTCAGTGGTGAGCTCATGCTCCCATTAACCCAAATTCTGTTCACTGACAGAGCCATGGAGGCAGCATTGAAACTGGAGAGCTCCTGGTGTGCAGCTTTACGTGCTGGTCATTAAAACAGCCTGGCTGGAGCTGGAGGCTCCTGGCTCAGGCTCAGCTGCTGTGGATTCACAGGAGTGTCCTGGTGGCACCAGCAAAACCCCTATTGTCCCCATCCCCCCTGCAGATAATACGGGATTATCTTTTATCAAATGTTTTCTCCTTTATCTTCTTGTAAACATCTTGAAAAGATGAAGTAAATCTTGAATCATCCAGTCAAAAGTGCCCAGCAATGATAAATAGTTGCATTATGTGCACAGGATTGCAACTGCAGTTTTTCTCTCAAAACTGTGTATTAGCTTTTACTTCTGAAAAGCAAGACTTTTGATAGGAATTTTTCCTTAAGTGCTTCACTTTATCATAACACTGAATATCTACCCTGCAGTTTAGAGGCAAATTGAACAAAAGTTAGGACTAGGGAGACTGTAGGCTTCTACTTTTGAAAGAGAGAGTGTCAAAATTAAAACACAGATTTAAATGTAAAGGAAAACATGTTATTTGCCAGAAATACTTGTGTGCCAGAAAAGCTGGAGTAGTGTCAGGGAGATGGAGAGAGAGAAAGAGACTCTGTGTTTGAGTGTGTGTGTGATCAATTGTGGGAGTGAGTTTAACAGCAGCTGTCCAACTTTGGCAGATTAATGCAGTGGAGAGAAGGTGACTTTTAAAACACCAAACCCAAATTTTTCTTCTGGAATAAGGGCTAGAGCACAGCCAAGGGTACTGTGACACTGAGCTGGAAAGCTCATTTTGTTCAAAGATAAAGTGCTCATCTGGTGTGTTACTAGATGTGGCCAACCCAAAAGACAGTTAAAACCTGGTGAAATCTTACTATTTAATTGTGGTTTGAACATGATGCAGGTAAGATCAGAAGTAATTTTCCTAGTTTCTGCAAAATACATTTTCAGTTAAATACCTGCATTATTCCATGGTGTTTCAGAAAGACAGCATTCCTCACAACATTAGAGGCTTTGTCTGAAAACCAACCTAGCAGTTGAGTCAAGTAATTTCTCACTTCTTACTAGTTCAGGTCCCATTCTGTCATTGTCTTCACAAAGACATCAAAATTACAACAGGTTTCTGGTTCAAGTCCTTAAAAAGATGCACCAGGCAAAATGAAGCCATTTTTCATGTTATGCTTTACCATCCCATCTTCTTTGCAGCTGTAAAATCCCAGAAGGACGTCAGTAGGGATTTTGTATTTGTTTGGAGGCTGTGATTCCATTCTTTGAACTGCCAGCCCCTGTGCATGTCCTCAGACATGGAGAAAGCCAGAAAACCACAGTTGAAATTAATGCTGCTGCACTGTTCCTGAGAGCAGAACCAGGCACAGCAACAACAACGTGCCTGAAACGTTCTGAAAGCACAATCAACAAGGCATAAACAGGAGCAGAATTTAGTTAATACAAAATATTGCTGCTGCAGTAAATGATGAGGGGATGTCTTGCTGATTTATGTCTCTGAGCAGCTCCAGAATGGTGACGTTGTGTGCTGCATTCACAGGTTCATGCCAAATTCAGCACAGCCTGCTAAAACTCAACAGCACAGACCAGCCCATCTTTATTGCTATTCACAATCTACTTACTCCTGAAGCACATGGACAGAGTGTGCAGCAAAACAAGGCATTAAAATGTTGTTTAGGTTCTTCTCCCTGAGCACCGATAAAGCTTTACTTATAAACTATTTTTTTGAAGATGGACTCAAAATACCTGTCTCTTCCAGTTGCATTCCAGAAATCAATAGGAAGGAAGGTAAATTACTGCTCCTTCTCTGACGTCCCTGCTGTTATGGTCTCAGTGGGGTCAAATTACTTTAATTCGATTTTCAAAAAATATCGGATGGCTTCTGTATAATTCCCCTGCCTGTTTATGCACCTCCCCAGCTCTTAAAATCCATTTCCAGGAGATCAGTCATTGATTTTGAGGAGATTTAATAACCCACTGGTAACTGTATAATCACCTGCAGCTGCCATGATTGCACTGGTTAGACTTTCTAATGGCTATTTCCAGCAAAAATATGCACATGTTCCCAACCTAGCCCTGTAAAATCATCTGGAGTTCTGAAAATGTGCATCTACTTCAGAATGTCAGTTCAGCTCCCAGGTGTGCTTTCAAAGCAAATTCCTCATCCCCACTCACTGAGAGTTCATATCTGGGGGACCACCCAATGTGAGAGCAGAGGTGGAAAAATCTGACATCACTGTGTGTGTGGGCAGCAGCATGAATGGGGATGTGGAGGGGTGTGCAGGGGATTTCAAGGACATCTCAAAAACACACTTCTCACAGCAAGATCCTCATCCAGCAACCCGAAACTTCTGGTATTTGGAGCAGTGAGTGTCATCTCACCCAAGGTCTTGTAGTTAGGAAAATGTTTCCTATTGCTAGTGAGGAGTTTCAGAGGCAGAGAAAGAGAGCAGAATCATTTTTGAAGTATTCAGATTTCTCTTTTTTGGCCATCGTAATTCTCTTGCTGACATTTTATCTGGGTTGGTTAAGTTGGTGCCTTGCTTTGGATTTTAACTTTGTGTTAAGGATAAAATATAAACTGGAAAACAACATTTAAACATTTCAGATAACCCTCCCATGGAGATGCTGCTGTGGCTGGACAGTTTTCAGAAGCCCTCTTTGGAGATGTCTGGGCAAGGTGCTGCAGTTTCTAATACTGAGATGTGCTCAGTTCCAATCTCCTGTTATTTCATCTGCTTCCCTCTTGAGTTTGGGGAAGCTCTTCCTGCAGGCAGCAGCACAAGGTCCTGGCATGCAGTTTGCACATCATCTAGAAACATTCCCCCAAATGCTGTTATTATCCATAGCTGTTTTGCCATTTATGACAAGGAGATGGAAAATCATGACTTGCCTGGGTGAGAGACCACCCTGGAAATTGCCTTTAAAATTCCTGAGATCCTGGGCAATTTAATGGCATTTGCTGCAAAATCTTCAGAAATGCCTTCATAGGTAGCAGGGAAAAGCCTTCTGCTGTTTAGCTGAGGAGCATCTGGAGCACTAGGAACTCCATCAGGACTGGGGAAATCATCCTAATCTTCTTTTTGTTTGCACTGGCGTTTTTATAGGGGCTCTTCTTTCAGCACATCATTGATTGAGCTTGAAATAGCATAATCAACTCAGTGGGAATTACCAGTCATAGAATACAGCCAAATTCTGCTTTCAGTTCTGGCTGGCTGAATCCACATAATTTTGCTGCAGTTACTTACCTCAGGGTATCAGGAATCAGAATCCATGAATCTGTATTTCCAAGGCAGGTTTGGAAACACTGGATAGTAATTACTAATTGAACTTCATTGTTTAACTGTAGGTTGCTTTCCTCCTGAAGGGACGTACCTATTATTATTAATTAACACTACTTAATCAGGATCTTACTTTCCTTCTGATTTCTCAGAATACTTTTTCATTGAATGCTTTCAAAGCATAATTTTGTTTCCTTATATTTGACTTTAAATATATCATGTCATTTATAACTACGTTTTCCTTCAGTCTTTTTATTGCTTTCTTCTCATGGGTATTTAATTCAGTTGTGCTGAGCTTGGTTGGCTTTTGGGAAAATATAGATCTATGCTTGGGGTTGAATACCAATTATAATTATGTAAGTTGTGCTTTAAATGCAGGGGATTATTCACTTCCTTTCTCAGATTTTTAATTTAAAGTTAAGCCCTCTTTTATGGAGAAGTTTTCCTAATAATATGCGGAGTAAAAATAGGAATTCTGTTATTTTTTACCACTGCCTCTGTATACAAGCCTGATTTCTAGTGTGATGATAACACAGCTTCCCAGTTCCTGTAATTGCTCCAAGTCCTCCAGTTTGGTCTAAGAAGTGGAGTTACACAAAAGGAAGCCTTCTCTGTAATAAAAAAGTGCTTGTTTCCAATGGATATATAAGAAAAATACAGAAATATGACACAGGAACAGTAAAAGTCAGTAAAAAAAGAATCCCTCTATATAATTCTTGAGCCACTCATTATTTCAGTGTGCTTCTTGGGAGTCTGGAATAATTTGGAGTGGCCAAAAAATGAAAAGAAACAATGATAGCTGCTTGTATGTATCTTGTTTTCCTTATATTAATGTGTAGGTGAGTCCTTTGAATGTCTGATGTTTATTATCAATCATACCTTAACAGACAATAACAGGTATTTTGGATGCATTTGGCTTTTTCAGTCAGAATTTTAAAGTAGTAGTAGTAGGTGGCTTGGAAATCACTCTTTTTGAAACCCCAGCAGCTTCTGCTGTTCTCAGGTTGAGTTCCTGGGTTCAAAACACTGCTGCAAACACAGCTCTCATGGGGTGTCTCGAGACTGATCAGAGCACTTGTGACATCCCTGTGCTGGAGGTGACATCAACAGGACCTTGGACCTGCTTTGGGGCCATCTGAACAGAGCCAGGAACATCCCAGCATCTGAACTCTGTCCCATGGAATATCTTGAGGGGGACATCTCCAATCTGCTCACTTTCCCTGACTTACTGAGGAGTTCCAGGCTGCCAGTGGGTGCAGTGAGAAGCCAAGTGCACACAAAACCTGCCCATGTCTGTCAGGTTGGTGACCAGGAGGGTGTCTGGGTCTCAGATGATTCAGAAGCAGTGGGAGGAAAAATGCAAACCTCACCTTCAGTGAGCACTTGACAAAGAAAGGTCAGGAATGAAAGGGAGAAGTCACAAGTGAAAGGGAGCGAGTGCCTGGTGACACCAGCGAGGAGGAAACTGCCTTTTCTCCACAGACAGACTTTCCATATAATAATTTAGCTATCAACATCTGTTCAGTTTTTAAACTACTTTAATACTGACTGACATTTCCTTTAAATTGTAACTTGTGTAATTTAATGATAACCTTTAATTTTCTTCTGCCCGTGTAATGGGAAGCAGCAAAAATAGTAAGAACTAAATTGCAGACATTAGAAATACTTCCTATCAGAAGAAGGTAAAGAAGTGCATTCAGGCACTGCAATGTGTGAGAAATTTAGATGGCTTTCAACGTTTTCTTTCCTACAATAGCTGCTGTTTGACACTAATTTGTGCATGATTAATGTCTTTATTATTGTATCATGGAAGATCTCTTCTACCTTAGACTGGAGACCTAGTTTTTAGAAACTTTAAGAATTTTAATGTCCCGCTGACTAGTGGGACCTGAAATTTCTGAGCTTTCTTGTACAAGATCAAAATGGCTATGAGTGCCCATTTACCCATTTGGTCTGTCCACATACTCAAAAAAAGCTCTGTCATAGTTTCATATGGGTCATTTCCATCAGTATGTTTGATAGTATGAGGCTTCTGGCTCTCCTTGTTTAATTATGTAGTGCAGAAGATATACTGCAGAACTGATGAAATATCTGCTTCAAACACTTGTACAAGTGCTTTGGATTCCATTTATCTAAAATTGTTTGCATGTTTGAAAAACAAATCATTCCTTAATGTGAAGCCAGTGCTTTCCCTAGCTTTCCTTTTTCCCCCTTGGTCCAGTTTTTATGTGTTGCTGGAGTGTGGCAGCTCTGATAGCAGAGTCTCAGGAACCTGGAACTTCAGAAATAAATCCAATCACTGCCTTACAGTAACTAAATTTTGCTGCTTTTCAAGTTACGCTGCTAATCCTGTCTCCTGTTGTGGGTCATGGGAAGGAGCTTGCCCAGGAGCTTTAATTTGCACCCTGCCTTCTCTTGCACAGGCAGGGGGGTTCACTCAGGTGAAGGGTTTGGGTTTTAGGTCTAAAGCTGTGGTTTGGCTGCATGAACTCTATCAGAGGAGACAGTTTTTACCATGCATTGCCAAGGCTGATACCAGCCCATCTATGTATTTAAGCTTGTTTTATTTTTTTCAGTCAAGCTGTACCTCAGATTTCTGAGGTATAACTTACTGGAGAAGTGTTGGCCAGGGCACCTCAGAGGGCATTTTTGTAATTGGCAATGAGAAGACTCTGGTACCTTACAGTGAGGGAGATTACACTGAGCTGGATTTGGTAAAAGGACATAGGAAGGCACAGAAGTGAGTAACTTTCTGATTTACTGTTACACTGACCACAAGCCAGCCAAGGCTGAAATTTTAACAATTTAAATGCAGAATTCTTAAGACCTTTTTCACAGAGCTGTCCCATTCCCACTGCTGTGATGGTGACATCAGGTTGAGGTCAGCTCACCTACCTGGTCAGTCTCGTGTCCCAGAGAACCCCATTCACAAGTTCTGTCCTTTTAGCTGAACTGCTGAATTGAGAGAAATCTGGACACAGAAATAGGAGAATGGTACAGCTTGGTTCACCAAATCAGTCAGTTAATCTAAATTCACCTTTCATTTCCTGGCCTGTTTATGGACACATCTGGATGTGGACATGAGTGACTTAGAGGGATACAAAGACAATTAATCCTATTTGATCTACTTCAAAACCAAATATTTTCCTTTATCAAGACTTGAAAGCCATCAGAACACCTACATGGCTTTTCACTACAGTTTGTAGGATGCAAAAGGTGTGATGGTCCAAGGTATTTAGCAGATTCTACCCCCATGACCCAGTCCTTGTCCCACTGAGATCCTTGGCTCTCTGAAAGTGTGTGTGAGGATTGCACTTCATCAGGATCATGAATCTTCTCTGGGTTTTCTCACTGGCAAGTTTAATTGAAAAATGGGGAAATCAGTGGCCCAGAGTGAACTGACAGCAGAACCTGAGCCTCTGTTCATTCATCTGAATTAAATAAAATAACTTTGACCTGAAACCAAGCAGTCGAGGCACCTGCCTCCAGGCTCACACCCACGTACCCTGCTGCTCCCTCACCCACCCCTCCCAGCATCCTGCAAGCACATGTATTTATAGCCTGCTGGAATGGTATTGCCTTTTTTCTTGTGCTCACAGGCCTAATTAACAGCTATCACTCAATTTATTCTTGATTCAAACGTAATTAACAATATGCTTAAGTAATGATTTTGCTTATGTCTATTAACTGCAGCCAAACTTGTCAAACTATTGCTCCATTAATTTAATTCTTCCTCTTGATTTAGGGAAATTCAATTACTGTGATCCAGTTAGTCATATAGTAAATGTTTTCAAGTTTGCTTCTGTTGCTTAGATACTTCCTTAGTATTTTCTAGATTATTATAGTTTGTTGCCAAGGGAATGCATAAGCAAAAAATGATATCTTTATAAACTGTCAGGTGTACCTGACTATTCTTTACAAGTTCTGTATAAGCATTAGAAATTCATTTCAGTAAATAATTAGTAAATAATCCAAAAGCATTAGATTCATTTCAGTTGTAAATAATCTACCAAATGTCTTTTCTTCCATGATATTTTACAAGGGGTAAAGGAAGTGATGAAGTCCTTGTTGTGACTGCTACCCTTGTGTGTCACTGCCAGCCCAGTGCAGGTTAGCAGGATCCTCCCCAGAGTCTGGAGACAGCAGCAAGGGAAATATTCCTCCAGAAACAGAAGAGGAGCCACCTTCCACCTCTTTTCCCTGCTGGAAGCTGGGCCTCAACAGCTCAGGCTCCCTTGGGCATGTGCCCAAAAGCTGCATTTTGGAGCACAGGGTGATCTTAAAGGCTTCTTCTCTTCACTGTGCAAGAAAACTGTGTTTTCTTAAAACCCTTCAGCTCTGCCCCCGCCACAGCTACTACACACATTCCTACTTGGCTGCTTTGAGCATATGTTTATTCAACATTTTAACCATATGAACCTTAGCAAAATCATGGAATTGCAACTGCTCAGATCATTAGTGAATTCTTCCCCCAGACTGGCTGGAGGGAATTCTTCCACACGCTGAGCATGTCCCCTTAAGTCACTCATATGCTTGAGGACACTCTGGCTTGTGTTGTGGTTCCTGACACCCTGTGAGTGTGCAGGTACAGAGGCAGTTTCCTCAAGGTCTCTGAGCAGGCAGCCTCTGCTACCCTGGGTGACTAATGCCACTCACTTGCTGTAATATCCGGATTCTTTGACTCTCCATTTTTAGCTGCATTCCTCTATTCAGCTGGAACAAGGCAAGACAGAGATGCTGTTATGTTGTCTCCCAGGACATGAAAAGACAGCCCAGCAGCACTGTCTCTGTTGATGTAGGGAGAGCTGCCTTGTGCATATTGCTGGCACTTCAAAACACTCCCTGAATAAGGGAACGAGAAGGGAAGGACCATGGGGGAATCTCAGCACAAATGTTCTGCCTCGGAGAGCAGCATGTGTGAGCTGCCAGCTTTTGAAAGGTTTGTGGTCATTTGGGGGGAATCTTCAGCCATCCTCACAGCTCAGGGAAGGCTTGCTTTATTCAGGAGAGCTGAGGACTGGGATCTTCATTTTCTGAGTGATTAGGCCTCTTAAAATCTCCCTTGATGCAATAAATGATATGTGTCTATGCTGTCATCATTTAAGTAAAAAAGACTGGGTTTGAAACTCCCCCAGCTCCCACTGATGCTTAGAGCTCCAAATCCAAGGGTCCTGTCTACACTGCAGTTTGTGTCAGTTTTTGTAACCATAAATCAGCTTTGTTCCATAGATAAAGCCCCTCCTAAACAATATCTTGTGTTTAGTTTCCCTATCAATTAAAAGTAAATCCATGTAAACTCTTACAGTTTCCAGATAAAGACTTGAAGCAATTAAAGTAAATTGATCTAGAAGTTACCAGGTCTCTCACATACAGACACACACACACATTTGGATGTTCTATATGAAGAACACAAAAATGGTGGGAGCACACAAGGAACAAATTTGAAAGGGAGAAAAGTGTTCCATGAGCTCTAAATTTAGCAGGGTGCAGAAGGCAGAGTGTTGGGCAAAAGGAAATCAAACTGTGAGGTTGTTTTCCAAGTGTTCTGATGAAATGATGCCTGACTGAGCTGTTTCTCATTAATCCCCTACCTGCTACACCCTCCCTGCTCATTACAGATTACTCTGGAGATGAAGCTGTGCAGTGCTGCTCACACATCTGGTTGTGGAAAATTACCCATCCCAAACTGCAGCCAAAAGCTCTCTTGCATCTTAACTTGCTTATAAGTGTATGCTTCTTCCTGAAAATTTAAATACAAAGCTCTGGCATTCAAGTATGTTGGGGGTTGGGTTTCTTTCCTTTTGTTCTTTTACTTGTGGAATTTTTTTCCCATTTAATTGCTCAGAAGCACTGGTGCCTGGGTACTTGAGACAACAGGGTGGCCATGCCTGGGGGAGGAGGATGTCTGGTGGCCAAGACCCTCCTGAAATAGTCAAGGGCAAGACTGGGTTGGCCTCTGTGTTTGCCACCAAGATTTTTAGCTCTGCTGCTGGATGCAACCCAGCAGGTGTTGAGCACTGGGGACACATGCCATGCCAGACCTTGATGAGAAGGATGGCCTTCTCTGCTGCCAGAGGGACATCCAGGAGGAGAAAATAGGCCAGGCAACCTGCAGATGATATGAGTCACAGAATAGTTGAGGTTAGATGGTTTGTTTGATGGATGGAATTTAACATCATGAATAGAAAG
Source organism: Rhabdornis inornatus (assembly GCA_013397075.1). Lineage (NCBI taxonomy): Eukaryota > Metazoa > Chordata > Aves > Passeriformes > Rhabdornithidae > Rhabdornis > Rhabdornis inornatus. Next base: position 1,381,347 of record VWZS01005076.1, read on the forward strand.
GTTTTTGAAAATAGGTTTAGATATTCTAGTTATCGTAATAGTAGTGCTAATCACAGTGCCTTGTTTCCTGCAGTGCATTAGACAAATAATAAGTCTGTTAAGGGAATCTTGATGGTTCAGAGAGGAGGGGGAGAGATTCTAAAGCTGTCCCCAAACAGGTGGCCCAGAAAGGGGCACTGCTGGGAGCTCTGTGTGGGCTCGTGTTCCTGGGATGACATGGTGGCATTTCAGCCTCACTGCAGAGTCCTTCCATCAAAACTAAGATCTTAAGCTTTGCTTACAGCTGAAAATTTCACAAGAAATCAGGGTAGGGAGGTGCCTCTTTCCTCAGTAGAAAGAGACTAATTGCAGCTGATCTTTGAGTCCAAAACCTGAGGGTTTTCTTTACAGGAAAACCTGCATGTCAATTAGCTCATTGTAAATGCACAGATCTGCAAAACTCTGTATTTGCCAATAATCCCTAAATCTCCTGTACTGCCAGAAGACGTTTCATTTAAAAAAGAAAAATACCAAGGAATTTTGAATCATAAAGAACAAAAAATATTTAGACTCCATGAAATGTTTTATTTCAAATCAAACTCCATATGTATGTGGACTGAATTGCCATGTGATCTCCACAGTTTTTTAGGCAAATGCATTTGCCTGAATTCATAGCTCATGTGAGCCTGTCCTAACAAGGGGTGAGTGGCTACTTGCCTTGTACAAGTAAGTACACCCTCAATTTTTCAGCCAGGTTGTTTAGGGCGAGTTGAAAATTTTCCCTAAATCTGATTTAATACCTCATAAGCCTGATTTGTATGTGCTCTGCTATAAATGGTCATTGACTCAGTATTCAAAGCAGGAAACCAAGTGATCTATACATAAAGAAGGACCACTAATCTTCACAAGGGGCCTTTCCCTGTGCATTCTGAATGCTTTATCTGGTACAAATCCTCAGCTGTAAACTCCAGGTTTGATTCTCCTCTCACAGCAGTGTAAATCAGAAGTAGTAGTTCTGCTGAAGCCAATAAATTTATACTGCAGTAAATCTGCCATGAGAAGAGAATCAGTCAATTCCCCATTTGCATCAATAAAAAGAGCACCAGGCTTCATATAAATAAATGACAAGAGGATTCCTTGAGTCCATTCCACTTGACAGAAGTTATTTGATAAATACATTTTAATGAGGTCTGTTTAGGCTTTGTTACATTTCACCTGATGTTTATATGGTAATGCTTAGAAACTGGTTTACTGCATGAAATATGACACACTTTGATGCAGTCATCTATATGTATATGTGAGAACAGGAGGTTGGATGTACCACATACAGAGAAAATTTACAATTCAGGGTTCCCAAATGGCATCTTTACATAATTGTCAGAATACTTAGAGGAGCTGATTAGCTATAGTGGTCAAAAAGAGGAAGAGACTCATAAAGCTAATGATAAATAAATATTTGTACACACATGCCACACAATAGTCACTAATTTAATGTTAGAAGAGAGGAACAGCTGCTAGCTGTATTTCCAGTCATTAAAAAATCATACTAATTTAAATATGGCACAGATTTGAATCCTGTATTTTGCAGGTATTGTTAAATATTCCCTGATGTCATACTTTCCACTACATTTTTTAGCAGTAAGCAAAAGTTTTTCTCTTTAGAAGTCTGTGGATTCTGTGAAGTGACAGGTTTTGCTGTAAATAGGATTTTGCTTGAGAACAATGAAGAGGCAATTCCCTAGTTATCAATGCACCAGATTGCAGAGACCTCAGACATTGGGGCTCTGGGCAAAAATAACATCCTTTGACAGCAGTTTGAAAGCAGCCCCCTTGCATGTCAGAGACAGCATGAACCCACAGCTGCACAGGCTTCAGCAAAGACAATTTTAAAACAACTTCCTGGATTTAGCTCTCCAGCTAAACTGATTTAGCCAATTACCTGCCAGTGGGATCACGTTGTCTGTGGCTGCAGGGCTGTCTCTGCCAGCAGCAGCTCCAGCTTTTCTGGCTGGGAACATCAGGCAGTGGGGACAGGCTCGCTGTTGGTCTCATTTTGTTTGCCTGGAATGTGTTTCAGTGGAAGCAGAGCTGGTTTGGTACCAGCACCTGATGAAAACACCAAGGTTCCAGCACCAAGGTTGGGCTGGAGACATCCTGCACATCTTGGTGACATCCTGAACATCTTGGTGACATCCTGAGCATTTTGGTGACAAGGAGCCAAGCACAGGGAAGAGGGGACAGAGGCCTTTGGGATCTGAGGGATGTGGCAGTGGGGATGCAAAAAAGTGTCCTCCTTTGTCCCCCCAAAACACTGCACCACAAGAGTTAAAATAGAAGAAATTTTCAAGTCTGCAGTGTGGAAATGTGGGGACCTGCAGCTGAAAATGGAAACTTAACCAACTCCCGAGATGTTTGCAAGAATGGAGAGGCTCACCTGTGACTTTATCCTGGAAAAGGGAATGCAGTAAATCCCACAGGGCTGAGCTCTGTGATTCCACATAAGAGCTCTGTGGAATTACTCTTGTAACAACATTTTGTACAAAGAAGTCAACACTTTGATTTTTGTCTCAATTCATGTTGAATCATGTTGCATCTCATAGTAATAGCAGTAATTTTCAGATACCATTAATGTTTTTTGAAGCAAATGGTTAATATTCAGGGATTCTTTTTTGTCTGATTTATCAGTATCATGAGTTTAGGAGGGGCTTCAGGGGCAGTGTTTGTTTGTACTGGAATACACACAACCAGGAAAAATCTTTTTGCTTGACAAGCCAGCTCCTCCCTGCTCACTTCTAGAGTTTTCATTTGAAACCAAACTGTCTAACCTTTCTCTAAAAATTATTTACTGCTCTTTTATTGTCACTTGCTTTCATAAATGCTGTCAGTGCACATGATACTCTCTTTACTTCAGAACCTGCTTATAGATTTGTATTCACAAAGGTGATAAAATACATTTGATTTCCACTGAAACAAGCTTGAGGGCCCTATTTATAGAATATCTCTTACAGTCATGTTAATTCCATATTGTGGAAATTAAGATGGGAATTCCAAACAAAATAATAATCAGTATGTCCAAATGGGGTGAAGGTTGAATATTAAGAGTATAATCAGGTTCCAGAAAATGGAAATATGCCGTGTCATAAATGAGAAACTGTCTGCATAGTAAATACTGTAATTAAAAATTGATTAATATTACTAGAATCAATTAATATCAATCAGAATTAATTCTTCCCTGATGCATACTCTTAACCTGTCAGTGGAGTACATGCAGTTTAAAACTTTCAGAGAGCTCACTGCAAAGCTTGAATTGAAATTCCTAAGATGTAACTTTTCTCATCAGTGTCTAACTTGTTTTTGTTGCTGTATGCTGTGTCTGTACCATCACCTGCAAAACCAGCCCACAGCTCATGAAACTGAGCCCAGAATTATTTTGCTTAACGTTGGAGGGCAGAGGAGATGGATCAGAGAGGAGCTCAGAGCTCCCTGTTGCTTTGTTGGTCCCTTTCTCTGGCTGGGGCTGTGTCAGGGCTCTGCAAGGGGCTGGATCAGCTCCCTGTTGGCATCATCTCACCTCTGCCACCACCAGAAAACTGCTGCTCCTGGTGCTGTGAGCCTGCAGAGCTGAGCTTCCAGCCTGCAGCTCTTCCCCTGATCCCTGCAACAGATCTGCAAGTGTGGAACTGGAAAATAAACCCCAAACCTCCAAGGTGCAGCTCTTCCTAAAGCTTAGTGATAATCCTTTGTAGTGTTTGTGGTTTGAACTATCACTGACATCTGCATCAGTAGCAGAGACCCTGAAGATAGGCTGGTCACAGATCAGAAAGATATCAGGAAACATGAAGAAGCTCCTTAATTAATTTCTAATCCTTTTTCAGCCTTAATCTTCTTTTTTATAGTAAGATCTGGCATTACTCATTTTCTGCACACATGCTTTCTAGATGATGTAGATTAAGTCTTAGGTCTCTGAATTGCTGGAAGCAGCATGTTGGTAGGTTAGCTCTTACTGCAGCCTTGTGCTGGAATGCCCAGGATTATTCTCTGTGGGCTGATATATTCAGCTAAAATATTCATTAAAAGTATGTGAAGTCATCCAGCATTTTAATCCATGCTGTGTTCTGTGTTTCACAAGGGTTTGTTCTCTTTGCCACAGCTGGGGCTGTTTTGTTTGTGCATTTATTCCAGAATTAGATTTACAAACAGCAGTTCTGGGATAGGGGGCAGGAGGGTACCAAGTGAATATTTTGTTTCCAGGAATAAGAATAAATAATTCTGCAGATATTTTGAGTACCTATTGTATAAATCAATAGGTGGGGCTCTTTTTTTCTTACTAGCAACTAATAAAATGTCTACTAATTTATTTCATGAATACATAAAATAAGCAGAGAGGCCTCTTCTATGACCCTAACAAATAGAGATGCAAGAAGGGCAGGCACCAAGCACCCTTCTCCACCCGTATCCTGGAGCAGAATCTGAAGTCTCCCAGTTTGGGACATTTGATATGTTAGAAATTCTGTCCCTATCAAATTCTGTAGCAGAAGAGTTTCAGGATCCTAAAGAATGACCATTATTGGCTTTTTTCCCATGCTTTCTTGAGAAGCTTCTAGACTTCTCTATGCTAAGCAGGAATTTTCCATTGAGATAGAGGGTTTTTTTAATAAGGAGTTAGTCAAATTTAACAACTATCTGGGCAACTATCACCTGATCTTGCTTCTGACACTTCCAGTAGGAGAGTTCCAGGCTGTAACCACAGTAGAGAACGGAATGTTCATCCCTTCAGACTTGGAATGAAGGTAGGTCAGTGCTGACAGTGTGTTTTAAATTGTTCCTGCCTCAGATGCTCTTGCAGCACTACCAGATCCACATTTAGATAAGAATTTATAATCTGTCCCTCTGCCTTGGTGTGGAGAAAAATGTGTTCAGGTGGCTGGGATGCAGCACTGTGCTGTGGAAGTGAAAGGCTGGATTTGCACTGAGCATTTCCTGCTGGGTAGAACACACACATCCTTGTGCTGCACACTTTTGTCAGGATTTAGGTGAGTTTCAGGCTTGCAGAAAATATTCAATTCTTCTGCAAACACCAAGAACAGAGACACAGACAATGAGTTTACCCAAAAGAGCAGGAGACACTTGAGACTTCCCTACATGTGTTTAACTTGTGAGGAACACAGGGACAGGTACTACATGAAAAACAGACTTAAAATTATGACTATCCCCTATGTATATGACAGTAAAATAAGAGATCAAACTAACCAATTCACTGGGAAATGGAGGAAAAATCCCTTTGCACAATTACAGATAAAAACATTGGGATTCACATTTTCCTGATAGCCTAAGGGACATATTTAGGAGTTTCTGAGGATTATTAGAAGCCTAGAATGTTATGACTTCCAGAATTCTGTTTACTTAGCACTTTAGAGGAGGAGGTTATGTCAGCTGAGGTGCCTGGATAGGGAAAAAGTTACCCTAGATCAGGATTTCTGTGACTTGGAGCATGTGTGGAACACTCCTTCATCCTCTGGCAGCTGCTGGAAACAGATTGGGGAATGAAGTCACTGACATCTGTCACCTTGTGCCTCATTTCAGGGTGGTGGCCCAGACTTTGAGGAACACTCACCTGGAGTGTAGATGTTTTATCTTAAGAGGTTGCTGGTTTGACTTTGCTTTCCTTTTGTGACACAGGACATACCATGAAGGGCAGGGATTTAGTAGTATCAACCATTTTTTTTAATATATAAATGAAAAAGACAACAAGCAACAGTATTTAAACCCATCTGAAATCCCTTGAAGATGGTTTGGCCATAATATTTCTATTCAGGTTTTTACTCAATACCTATTACTAAGTTGTCAATTGCAGCTTGTGTGTAGCACATTTTATTCAGTAATCCCTTGGTGCTTCTGTTCTGCTCTAGCCTCTATAAATTTGTGTTTCAAGCTGGGAGTTTTTTATGCTATGAAAGCACGAGCTAGTATGGAAGACAGAAAAAAACAGAAAAAAAAAGTGGAAAAACATAAACCCAAAAAACAAACAAACAAACAAAAAAACAAACAAAAAACAAGCTCTTTTAAAAGAGCTGGAATTATACCCTGAAGATATATCTCTGACTTGACATGCCAATAGCCACCTATGTATTTGGATAATTATATAGATGCTTTGAGTCCCCAGGTGGATCCATATATATACAAACCCACAGTTTTAATACACAAGCTGCACTCACTCTTGAGGTGGAACTCTGAAACAGAAAAGCCTTTTTGATATTCTAACTGGCACATTTTAGGAGTTTGCCCCAACATGAACTTTGTTATAGTCTGAGGTGTACAAGAATTTTCTGTTGTATCCATTTTATTTGTTTTTGGTTTTTAACAGCTGTGCCATCATCACATGAAACTTGTGCCCAGAGAAACCCAGAGCCCCTCAGCTGTGTAAGCTGAGGTTGGAGACACCCTGACACTCTGAACATGTGCAGAGGTTTCATGTACTCAGAGAAAAGTCAATTCCAACACTGATGAAAAATATTTCTGCAGTTAGAGGCAGCTTTTTTAATGTTCCAATGTTGGCCCAGCCCTGGGTTCCCACCACTTTTCTTCTGTGAGCCAGGATGTCATCTGGAAGTGTTGGGCACTTTGGCCCAGCATGCTCATGGCAAATGAATGTCAGCAATGGAGGGATAATGGATTAGAACTCCAGCAAAAACTTCCCTTATAAATTCAGCCCTTTGCCAAGTCTGTTCATGCCCTACTTTCAAGACTGTCATAGCAAGCAATTCTGGACATTCTCTGTTTATTAAAAACAGAGTGCTAAAATCAATACAGCAATATCTTGTTGGAGAAAATTCAATTCATCAATAGGTTTGTCATTTTAAAGATGATCAAAGGACTTGTTTATTAGGCATCATCTAGGCTTTAGTAATAGTTGGTATGAAAGTAATAAGACATAAGCCCTATTAGACTTACAAATCTTTAAATTACTTCAGGGAGTGGATATTTTTCTCTAAGCGAAGGGCTGGGAACATTTCATATCTTTACTTTAGCCTGTATTAGTTACCAATTACATACCAAACCTGGTACTGCCCACAGATTCCAGTGGCTCAGGGGCAGTGGAATCTATGCATTTAAAACCATTAAAAATACCAAGTGTGCTGAAATTTTCATTGTGCTCTGGTAAGCAGTATTCATTCTGATCTGCAAGAGTTAATTTCTGAAAGCTGCAGTTCAGCCTAAGCACTGTCTTAATTGGTATGAACATAAGCACATTTAAAGTATCTTCCTCTTCTGCAGGCAAGAACAGCAAACCTGAGTGTGAGAAGGAACTCTCAGACTCATCTCTGTTAGGGATAAAGAGAGGAAAGCTGTCTTTACACTGTCAGTGAGATGTTCAGCACCTCTCAGCTCCTCAGTTTTAATGAATCCCAAACAGGACTGTGAGCACAGAAATGCTTGTGCAAACACCCAGAGCTGGGGAAGATCCCCCTACACAGGCACTGGAGAGCATCCAGCCCCAGCTGGCCAAAAAGAAGGAAAAAAGGTATGAAAAACAGGAGGAGAAGCAATTGCTGATAAATAGGATTGTGGATCCATAGCTGAATATGGACTATTGAGTGTTCCTGGGAAGATAATAGAGATGAACTTGTCAACAAGTTTCAACAGATGAAACATTCCTGAAACTCTTAGAACATGAGTGATAAAATACTTCTTAAAAATTAGCTTTTCTGTGTGGAAAGCTGAGATTCTCTCTAGTCTGAATTGTATCTCTATTGGAAAAGCATTTTCATATGCTGATTCCTGGCTAACTTTATCCCATAATTCCTTCCTCTTCTCCTTAGGGATTCTTTTGCAGAGACACATAAATCTGTACTTTGTAAGCAAAGGGACCAAGAAAACAGAGGGGAATTGGTAGCAAATTGGCACAGTAGAAAAAATTATTTTCTAATAGCGTTTTTCAGAATAGTTTCTCACCACTTCTTTAGGATCTGAGCTAATGGAAAATTGTCTTTCACTCTACATGGAGTAAGGCATGTGTGGGAATGATGTAAGAGGGCAAATGTTCTTGGGATCCAGAGCCTTGGTTTTGGTTACTTGTAAAAATACTGGTTTATACAACTGCAGCATACATGGAGCTTTACAGGAGATCAGTGTGTGGAACAAAGAACTGGCTCTTCCCCCATAGCCATGGAATCCATGAACACAGCAGGGAATGGGGAAAAAAACAACCAACTTAAAAAAAGAAAAACCAAACCAACCAAACATAAAACCAAAAGAGGAAAGAATTAACACAAAATCTCTTGACAAGTTAAGCAGAGGAGTGCTCCTAAGTGAATCTGCAGCTCAAATTCATGCTGGAACCCAAATTTCCTACTCTGGTATCCACCTTGCATTGTGCATTGTCAGGGGAAAAAACAAAGAGTTTTGGCAGAGAGGGAAGTGTCAGGAAAAGCAAAGATAGGCTCAGGATGAGGTTTGGTTGTTTGTCTTTCTTTTCTTTCTACCTCTTCTGCAGTTCTGCTGTTTTCTCAGCATGAAAAGTACACAGATGCTTTTGAAGCAGACAAAATGAGAACAGTAAAACAATCCTCTGTTAAACTGGAACAGTAATATTTGGAGCTGGAAAGTCTGATTTATTCACCTTCTTTAAAGAAATAGAAAAAGCAGGCCAGGACAAAACAGCTCTCTTCTGTTAAAAAAAAAGAAAAGAAAAGAAAAATCCCAGTGAAATAGGCTACTAGGCAGAATAACTCATGATTTTTGCATGCCAAAGGATTTGCCTTGACACATAATGAATTTTATTCAGGTCAAATTTCAAGTCTTCTAAATACTCATTTACCTCCAGAGATACAGGGCTTGGGAAATTATATTGCAATAATTATGCATTTTTTCCTCGGCACTGATTTGAGAAGCAGTGAATATTGTGAATAACACTGCTCTCAAAAACTTTCTAAAAAGCTGATGAAACTATTGTCCCTTTGATGGCTGAAAAGCTGAGTTTATAAATTCTGTATTTCCATTAACTTACAGATTCAGTAAAGCATCACCATGCTTCTCTGGCTACACCACAGCTCAGACACTGCAGTCTTCCTTAGGACCAGGTCATGGAATGTCGTGGCTGGAGTGGGCACAGGGTCACAAAAGACAGCAGCAGTCCCTTCATTATTTTAGAAAGTTTATGAAAACTTAATAGGCTCCTGGCAGCAAAGGAACTAGAGAAATAAATAACTCCAACGTGGTGTTTTCTAGCTCTTGTAAAATTGAATTATTAACCTTAATAAGGTTGTGTTTTGGCTGTGGTGTAAAGCAGATGAGCTTTGAGGGCTCATCTTTTACCCTGGGCAGGGAGCTCTGTGATTCTCAGGCACCTAGATCTGCTGCTCTGCATGCACAAAAACAAGAAAGGTTTTTTATTAATCTTGGCCTGTGTGAGAGGAAATTTTTCTCCTCCTTCCTATTAACAAAGTTAGTAAAAAATGAAATATTTCGCTTCTGTAGATGTATATGTAGAGATATGTACATGTAAAGGTACAGACATGCAGGTAATTAAAGCAGTGAGTCCATTAATAACCTACACAACACTATGGTGTTAATTACTTAAAATGAAAGATACTTCTCAAATTATTTAGCACAGACTTTTCACTAATGCTGTCCACAGATATGAAAGTCAAAGATGCACCAACAGTTTAAAAGAGAATTTAAATCAATCAACTGGCTATATCTCATCCTCTCAGCAGGAAAGGATGTGTTAGGAATGAAAGTACTGAAGAAAATGCAGAGGCAAAAATCAAGATCTTAAAAAGTTGGAACACATTTATTAATATGCACTTAATCAAATGAGATATAAGCATCAAATATCTAAGTCCGTCTTGCTAGATGGTAAACATAAGGAAATTAAAACACACTCATTTCAATATACATGCTATAAATTTCTGTCTGATCTGATTCCTTTGGAAAACCTCCGGCTTTTCTAGCCAAGACCTCTCTGAAAGAAGAGCTCTGCAATCAGGCAGCTCCAAAGGTCAGTGCATGTCAGTGTAACTCCCTAGAAAGGAACCCTGGCTCCTGGATTTTAACATACTCAATTTTACCTTTTGAACCCACATAAAAATTGGAAAGAGCAATTTTTCATGGATCTGGATTTCTCACAAATTTCTTGGCTTCTCTGCCATTTGCAACCTTTTAAATATTTATGTAAGCCTTCAGATTTTGAAAAGGCAGCTCTTTTGACATCCCTTTAGCAGAGACAAAAATTATCCTTAATAGAACTTTTGATGCAGATTCTTCAAACAAAACCAAACTAAAATCTCTTTATAGGCTGCAAGACTACATTTGGGTAAGAAGTTCTCCAGAACCCAGTTACTCCTTTGATTACTTTTTTACTTAGCATATTTCTAAACTAAGGTTAATGAACTAAGAGGAGCATGCTAATGTAATTTTTCCCTCCTTCATATAATGCTTGTGACAGTCACAGCACAGGATGAGAGTTGTCATCAGTGGTAAAAAGTGGCTGTGGACACAGGATTGTGAACAGCTGAGTTCTGCAGTCAGTGAAAGCCTGGCTTAGAATGCCCCAAAATATCTTTTTTTTATTCACAATGGAATGTTTTATATTAAGGAGAGCATGATATCACTGCAAAGCTTGTGTCAGCATGCCCAGCAATTATTAATGCAAGACACCATAAATTTGGCTGCATCTGCTTTAGGCTTCATAGTTACTAACAAGCAGAAATCATTGCATTAATGGAGTAGTGGAAACACAAGGAAGCACTTTATTATCCTTAAAAGGCAGCATGTGGCACATGGGCTCTGTGGGGTGTTACCAGCATCCTTGGAGCAACTTCATTCCTCCACATCCTATGGCATATAATTATCTCAAGACTACCCATGACCCTGCGGGTCCTCTATTAAAATTATATTTTGTTACAGAATGGAGTATACATTATTGAAGCACATTATTTTGATCACTGAAATTTGACATATTGTGCTCATTAGCCAGTAAGCCTGAATATTTAATTTATTAGGTTAACTCCATATTTTTTACAGTCACTTATGGGAAGTAAACAGGCAAAACTGCGGAGGAGTGAATGGGAAAAGTTCCTACTGAAAATGGTGCTTTAAAAGCAGAAAAAAGTGTGTCATGCCATATGCTGGTAGATGACACATTACATTAGGCAGGTAAATGGGTTAATTGGGCTCATTAACATCATCTCCTTTCTAAAACTTTTCAACTGAGAAGATGAAAAGATTATGTTAATCTTTACACTTCTCTCTTACATTTTACATTTTTCACACGGGCCTTTTTTAATCAAATATTGGTGATGGTGACTGTTGTTCTTCAAAGCCCTGCAATTAGATTGCAGCTGCCTCCCAGTAAGTGGTGGTTTCTTATCTTTATTTCCCTTCTCTCCACATCTTTTTTTCTCATAAACACAACATCAGGTCCATTGAATTCTTGCCAGAAAAGCCACTCTGGATGTTTTATCTGATGACCAAGAAACCTGCAGAGCCTGAATGCCCCAAACCCTTCTTGAGCCATGGAACAGATCCCACAGTTCTGTCCCACAGCTGAATCCACCACTCCTGAATTACAGCTGTGGATTACAGCCACGCCATAGAAACCAGATGAATTTTCCTTTTCTTCCTGGCTGTGGCAATCCCTGTGGGATACAGGTAAAGGCTGTGTGGGATGGATGGACGCTGCTCTCTGCTGGCAGCAAGGAAAGCTTGCAGGAAACAGGGAATTTCCCCTAAAATTATTTTCAAAAATAAAGCATTTCCACAATTTCTTTACATAATGTTGCGTAGAGTGATTAAGCATAAAGGCAGGGAAAAGCTATTAGATAAAATAACTCTTCAAATGTAGAAATATTTATTGAAAGCACCTAAATAAAACCGCATCTTCTGTTGAAAATAATTGCTTAAATACAATGTTGAAAGTTCCTTTTGTACATGTATCTCCATACACACAGAAAATAACTCAGGACCGGGATAAAGATCTCAAAAGTTTGGAAAATTGATAGAGCAGCTGCCTCCTATTTGAATATGGCAATATCCTCTTTAAGAGAAGACTTCAAAACACTTCTTCTTTAAAGAACCGTTAAATAACTTAGAATAACAACTCTATAAAACCATTTTATTTTCCAGCTTGGGCCCCCTCTAGCAGCAGCCAGAGGAATCAGCACCGTAAAACTACTGAAACTAACTGGATACCATAAGCACAATATTAAGAGAATGAATGTTCTCGTGTAGTAGCCACTGCTGTGAAATAAAGGAATGTAATTCTGCTGCAGAGAGCAAAGGAGGTTGCTCTGGCAGGTTACCTTTGGGTTTCTGGTTGGGTGCAGTGCTTCCTCACTGCCCCTAAAGTCAGATTTCATACCACAGACCTGAAGTCTGTGTACAGGTGTTACAAGTCCATGTAAACTCTGCTTTCAAACCCTGAAGCAGCCTCTGCTTTGCACAGGGGAGGTGAGGGTACTTGCTACAGTCCAGTCAATTTAAATCAGGGAGGACAAAACTTTTTATCACAGGATATAGATACTGTGAACAGCCACCAGAATCACCCCGTTAAACAAAAGGAACTTGCTTGAGGGACTCAGGAGAAAAATTGAGTTTATCACTGCACATAGAAACAAACTCAGGTTCAGATGACATTAGTCAGAGAGTGAAATTTTCCATAGGACAATTCTTCCAAACTGTCAGGAGGGAAATGAACCAACCTGGCAAAGATGTTGATGTATCCCAGTGAGATAAATAAACAATTGCACACTTATTTTTGCATTTTTTCACCTTGAGATCCATTGATGGAGGATGCTATAACCAATTTAATATTAGTGTTAATGCTTCAATGTTTCATGGAGCAGCTGTCCCTCCATGGAGCTGCTCAGGGAGAGGAGTTGAGCAGAAATCCAGTGGCACATCACAGGTTCCTTGGGATCCCCATGGCTCTGCTGCCATTGCTGAGGGGCAGAAACCAAAGACAATGGCAGAGTGGTTCAGGTGCTGCTCACAGAGGAGGAAATCCCACGATTCCCACCCCTCCCAGAGCCTGCAGAGCTGCTTTCCTACTCTGCTGGAACAGGGGACTCCAGGAGGAAAGGATGGGAAAGCCAGGCAGCAGATGATCAAAAACTTGTTATTGCAGCACATAAAACCAGGGCACTATAACTCCTTCAAAACACAACTCAAACCTCGATGATTTGTTTCCCTCCAAGGCACTAGGCCTTCTTTGGACTGTATCTATTTTCATCCTAAAGAAAGGAACACCTAATATTGCAGATAAGATCCAAGGACACCAGAGCAGGCAGCCATACACAATTGATTTTCCTTCTCCCTTACATTCAGTGCTGCTCCAATGGCAGGTACTGATACAAGTTTAAAAACGTTCTTGGAACTAATCCTCAGCCCTCTTTTAACTTAAATAAATCCAAAATGTACTATTTCACTATTGTAAAGGCCCCAGGGAGCAGAGGGCCTGTGGCACCCCTTTAAGGTGACAGTGAGCTGCAGATGTAGCATGGAATGGAGAGGCAAAGCAGCCATCCCCTTTCCTGCTGCAGCCCCTGCTCACATTTCCAGCCGGGCTTCGCCCTGTGCTGGGAAGGAGGAGAATTTAATGGAGGAGTTCTGCAGATGGACAGGGGGGGTCTATAGGAATGAGGGCACGTTTTGACATGTAAAAGATGCTTTTAGGGCCAGTTGTTGCTGAAACAGCTGAGAGAACAAAGGTTTAGTCGAGCTGGAAGGAGTTTTATGACTCAAGTCCAAAGACCAAGTGGCCTTCAAACAAAAGGATAAGTCTTCTTCAAGTGAGGCATGTTTTCTGCCAAGCAAAAAAGCATAGGTGTGGTTACTGTGCTAAAAAAGAGAGAGAGAGAGAGAGAAAGGACAGCAACACACATGGAGCTCTTTAGGGAAAAAAGGCCAACTTTATTGAACAGACAGCTCATATTTAAAGCATATTATGTGGAGCTAAGACAGGACAGTAACTCATTGGACAATTGGGAGAAACATCTGTGAGACCATACCTCAGGATGGTCCCACGGGAAAAAACAGGTGTTAATCTTTATTATGAATTCCATTCTGTTTTTCACCAGATTCCATTCTGTTTTGACCATATTACCATTTTGGGAGAGTCCCTCCCTAGCTGAAGCCATAATCAGCTTATCAGTCTGGGAATGGACCTGAGAGGCAAGAGAAGTCCAGGCCTGAGAAAGAATTCTCAAGCTAAGTGTGTGTGTATCCACACATAGGCAGACAGAAAGATGTTTTTTACCAAAGCTAGAGGAAATTTCCACTGCAGAGCAAGTCCCAAAGTTTGACATATAACTACTAACTCAGATGATTGGCTAGTCACTAACATAATATGGTAATTTTAGCAGTTTTGATAGGTTATATGCAAATGTGAAAGGTATTGTGTGATGTCGATTGGTTGTTATGTAACAAGATGCACAGCAGAGAAAGAGATACAACGCTTTGTAACATGAATAGAGATGGGCTTCAGCACACACAGCTTGCCCATAGCCAGCAGCTCTAGGCTCACCCACGACCCCCAGCTGCTGGAACCTCATCTGTGCAAGAAACAGCATTTTAAGAGCTGGCTCCATCTCTCCATCAAGCTCTCAGAACCCTGAACCAGGCTTCCTCTTCTCCTGCTCGGGGTTTTGAAGGCTACTCTAACAGGGGCTGTCATGTAAAGATGCAGGCCACAAAGGAAGTTCTGAAAAGTATTTTGTTCAGGACTATTTGTGGAAGAAAAGATGAAGGGAGCAAGATACGCAGTTAGCTGGGACAAAACAAAAATGTTTCCACAGATGCTGGGTTAAAGAGCACCACTGGAGGGAAAAAAATTGGTTCTGGACTGGTTTTTATGTGGCTTTTTTGGTTTGGTTTAGGGATTTTGCTGTTTTGTTTTTTAATTATTGAGAGGTTTTTCCAAATGGCCATAAAGACTGTAGCATTTCAAGATAAACATGCAGCAAAGAGGTTGTGTTTCTTGGGTGTGCATTTTTACTGACTTTGCTTATGTTCCACCTTTCTAAGAGCAGAATTGGGACTTTTTTGTGGTCACAGGGCCAAGTTATACAGAGCTACCACAGGATATCCAGATCTTACTGAGAAATGAAGTATGGAATTTATCAGCAGCCTATGCCCGTGTGGATGTCTTGCATCAAGATAAAGAGAGAGAAAAATGCTGCTGGAGAATTGTGTGCACAAAGCTCTGTGAAGCAAGAATTTAAAGTAATGAGATTAAATAGAAAATAACTACATCAGGAATATGTTAATAAATTAATTAAAGCCTACCAAAGTTGAAGTGTTCCATAATTAAGATTGAAGCCCATGAGAGTGCTCACTTCTACTTGGGGATTTTGCCATGTGTAATATTACCTGTTTGGAAATGTTTCTAAATCTGTGAGGAAAATGAGGTCAACTGAGATTGTGGCCTGATCATTAACTTGGATGATTTTGGACTTCTCTGTTTTCTCAGAGCAGCTTTATGGATGATTTAATATGTTTTCTCTACTGCAGTCTCATTTCTAGCACATAAGATAAATGTGAATATTGATCTTTCTTAAAAAGAGGAGGTCAAGATTTAGTGCTTATATCTTCCCCAGGTTTGTTTGCTGAGTTTTCATCTTTGTGTAGCTTTCAAGTCAAATACACAGAGACAAAGCAGAGCAAGAAGCAGCACAAAGGCCACCATGCTGAAGCACCTGAGATCCCTCTGACAAATTAAGGAAATGGTTATATAGATCTTAACAGGTCTCTTAAATGAGCCTTTTCAACTACCCTATAACATTTTTGTCCAGTCCTCAGATTAAAAATAAATACAGTGTTTTCTGGAGTAGCAGAGACTGTTGACTGTACCAGTAAAAGTCAACATCTTTCCTATAAGGCGCCCATTCTCCATACAGTTTACTTTGTGAGGTAATGTACAAAATGCAGAAAATACTTTCTTGTTAACTTCTATACCTGCAACCTTTTGTAAGGCCACATGCAAGCTTGCTATCCCCAAAACCAGCTTGGTTTGCTGTTCTGAAATGAGTCACCATCACTTTAAAGGCTCAGTAAACATGGAGAATCCTTCTCTTACCAGTAGTGAACAAGATCAGAACTTCATTTTCCTGCAGTAGCAGTTAAAACTGCACATAGGGAAAAGAAAATGCATTATTTGCTCTGCAAAAGGCATTTGTGGGTATTGAGCTTGCAAACAGAGGGTGAACACATTTAAGTGTTTCTGTGTCCTGACTGTGAATGGTTATAGTTGAAATGTGCACCTATAAAGGTGGTAATATTTTGGGGTTGTGTATAATCCAGACAATATCCTGAACTGCAAGAAAGAAATTCACGTGGTGTTATGATTGTCCTTCCCATAACCAAGCACAGCCAACTATAGAGCCTGGGCAAGTCACAGTCTCCTCACAAAAAAGTTCCTCAATATTTCAGCCTTTTCATTCAGCTGTAATCTCAGTACATGGAAAATATAAGACCCTGCTTCAAAGATGGGCATGTCCTGAAGGTGCAGTTTGGTGCTGAATCTCAAGTGGTCTCTGCAGCTCTTCTTTCTTTGGGAACACACAACAATAAAATCAGTGCTTCCCTTAAACCTAGGAGAGCACATAAAAGGTCAAAGTATTTTTCTTGTTGAAGACCTTGGACTTTGTCCTGCGTGGTGCCCAGTCTGTGCCCATGCAGGAGAATTTAAGTCTCAATTCTGGTGTTGACATCTCCCCTCAGGTCAGAAATGAGGCACCTCAGATGCTTCACTGCTTTACTGGTATTCCCCATCTGCAGCTATGCAGGGAAATTCTGGTTCCAAAAAGTCAATACTGTCTCGTTATGAACACTGCATTTTTATGAAGGGGGACATAAGAAAGACAAATGTTACTTCCTGTTCATGAATTTGCCTCTTATCATTTCCCCTCCCTGCTCTGTGGAGATTAATTTGATTCACATTAGGGGTTATTTGGGTCAGTTTTACTTCGAGAGAGAAAATAATGGTAACCTCATTTGAGATTTATGCCAATTTAAGTACAAAAATGGATTCAGAATATTTTGCATATCTGCTGAATTTAACTGAGGGTTCAGTGAAGCGTGAGCTTCCAAATGTGAATAAAAGGCTTTAACCATTTTCCCCTGTTTGTTTTTAAACTGCATTTGTTACTTATGATTAGCAATTTTGTGTCATTTATGTGCAGTGTACTGAAACTGAGTTCAATAAACTGACCTTCTTCCACTTATTAAGCTAAACTTGGTATTTTATTATTATGCATGCAAAGTCAAGTAGAAAAAGGAAGGAGCATTTATAAATAAAATCATTGTGGTTTATTCACAGCAAACAGGAATATCTGTCTTTATGACTGTTCATAAGAAATTTATTACTGCTTATTTTAAATTGGAATAAACATCCAAAAAAAGTAGAACATCTGTATTGAAGTGTAAAGAACCACAACAATCAAAAGCTGTTTAATCTCCTCCATTTAGTTCTAGTGCACAGTCTGTTCAGTGTAACTTTTTACAATGTACCGTGCAAGAAAACAGGTCATTTAAACTCAGTAATTAGTATTATAGATAAAATGACACTGCAGCAATGTTAATTACCATAGTACTGATGTAGTATAGGATATAATACATAATAGTCATGTCTTTCATTTTAAATTGAAGTGCAACAAAGCATATTGTTGCTACACTTCTACTTCATAAATTAAATGAATGTTATTCAAGTGTACATTTGTATCCATGCAGAATGTTTTAAAATAAATCATAATTCTACTTTAATTCAAACTGGTATATTTGACTTTCTAATGGCATAAATTAAAGAACTTCTTGATCTAGAAACTTTTTCTAAGACAGTGGAAATCATGATAGAATTATATTCCATATGAAAAATTTCCACAATCATTTTCTTTTTCATTACAGCAGCTGTAAATCAGTTTGCAAATAAAGCACAGCATTCAGCCTTTTTAAAAATAGAGATTAATCTCAAGGAGATATTTGATGTGTAGTAGGAACTAGACATATATAATCAAATTGAAATTCATCTGCACTTCTCTGGCTAAAAGATCTGGCAATTGTACACATAAAATATTTATAACAAAACAAAGGGACTTGAGTGGGAAGGCAGTGAAAGTTTTACCTGCAGCTCCAGGAGGCACAGAGTTCCCTATTAGTGAAAAATTACATCTCTGCTTTTTGAAGCACCTTTACTTTTGGGTGACTTCATTATAAATATTAAAAGAAGGGGGAAAAAAATTAAATTTCAGATTTGTTTAAGTGTACTTTAATAATTTATATCAGCTGAAATATTCCTATTTCCAGTGCAGAAATTTTGAAATGAAGCCATTATTCAGACCTAGCATGAAAAGTACTCTAAAAACCTACTGACTTAGAAGTGCAACAGTCTATTCACCACGCCAGCCCAAGGCTAAAATATGTACATAGGGTTTTAGCAAAATATTTGAATGCACAGTGTAGGGTTCAAAGCATGAATTGAGTGTGAGGTTGGTTGTTCCATCTCACAAGCACAAGATGCATCGCTCTGTGTTTGCGTGAAGGCGTGCAAGGGGCAAAATCTCCAAATGGTTTGTAAGATTTGCAGATTTTTGTGAAAAAAATCCTTTTTTTTTAATTTCTCCTCTGCACTTTGTGCAGGTCAGTGGGACGATGTAGAACACTTGGAGACACGTGTCCCTGCGGCTGCACAAGGAGCACCTGGTGAACATCTCCAGGGGCCCAGTGACCTAAAATGTGTACATAGTGTTTTAGTAAAATATTTGAATGCACAGTGTAAGGTTCAGAGCATAAATTGAGTGTGTCCTGAGGTTGGTTGTTTGATCTCACAAGCACAAGATGCATCGCTGTGTTTGTGTGAAGGCGCGCAAGGAGCAAACGGTTTGTAAGATTTACAGATTTTTGTGGGGGAAAAAAAAAATCCTTTTTTTTTTTTTTAAATTTCTCCTCTGCACTTTGTGCAGGTCAGTGGGACGATGTAGAACACTTGGAGACACGTGTCCCTGCGGCTGGACAAGGAGCACCTGGTGAACATCTCCAGGGGCCCAGTGACCTAAAATGTGTACATAGTGTTTTAGTAAAATATTTGAATGCACAGTGCAAGGTTCAGAGCATAAATTGAGTGTGTCCTGAGGTTGGTTGTTTGATCTCACAAGCACAAGATGCATCGCTGTGTTTGTGTGAAGGCGCGCAAGGAGCAAACGGTTTGTAAGATTTACAGATTTTTGTGGGGGAAAAAAAAAATCCTTTTTTTTTTTTTTAAATTTCTCCTCTGCACTTTGTGCAGGTCAGTGGGACGATGTACAACACGGGGAGACACGTGTCCCTGCGGCTGGACAAGGAGCACCTGGTGAACATCTCCGGGGGCCCGATGACCTACAGCCACCGGCTGGAGGAAATCCGGTTACACTTCGGCAGCGAGGACAGCCAGGGCTCCGAGCACCTCCTCAATGGCCAGGCCTTCTCTGGGGAGGTATGTCACTCTAGGGGTGCTACCACTAGGAATTGACACCTCTCATTTCTGCCTGGAGGGATTTGCAAGTTGATCTGTAAAAATTGCCCTCTAGCCGTTCTGAAGATCAGGGGTTTTTTTTCTTTTTTAACCAAGCGCTGCAAATTTTGTGACTCTCATCTGCAAATGGCACTGCTGTGTTTGTTGTGTATAGAGACACTCTCTATCCTCATCTGTGCTACTTACAAAGTAATCAGGGCTTTTTGGATGGGGCCTTTATGTCTCTTGTAAAGGCAAGTACAAGATTAACTACAAAGTAATGCTGGAAGTGCCTCAAATTCCCACAGAAGTGCTACTTTTGCTTCTCACTGGTGTATAACACTTTACATTGAGTACCATTCTGCCTTTGATTCATGCAGAAACGAGGTGATACTTGATTCTGGAGATGATTCCACAGAATTCTGCTTAAGAAATAAAGTTAACTGCACACGTAGTCTCTGCCAGAATACTCATGTTGTGTGTTAAATACATGTTTAAAACATGTCTTTCCTGTCCCAGGAAGGACCATAATTTCTTGATCCTGATACCTATTCCAGAATGGCCCATTATTCTTGCTGGATAAATATTCTAGTGGCTTAGATGGAGCACCTTTCAAGGTGTACAATAAAGTTTGCAGACTTTCTGGAACAAAGTGGGGTCTTTCCCTTTTCCTTTTATAGGGACATTTTCACATAAAAGAGATGCATGGGCTTTGCAGTACCCCATCCTCCTCCAGCTTGGGCCATGGCTGTGAACTGTGCAGTGTCCAACTCTACAACTCAAAATAATGTTTCACAATAAATCTGTGTTACTGTAGGGATTATTTTTAAAGCCACTCTGTTACTATTCTTTCAGAATACCATAAAAGAGCAGCTTTTTCGTTGTAAAGCACTTATTTTCTCAGAGATGAGTGATCAAATTAACATCTGTACTGTGTATCACAGACTGGTGATGAGTCAGTAAATGCATTTTCTTTGGCACTGAGCAACAGCAGTTATTTAAGAGCAAGAAATTAATTGCAGCATTATCCCATGATGATGTTATAATTGATGGTAATCGTTGGTTTTGTTTTATAAGCTACATATAGCCTGTGGTAGCTTTTTTGTGAAATTACTAATGTCTTACACAACTGAATTTAACAAGCCTTTGTTAAATTCTGTAAGTGAACTCATCATATATTGCTCCTTTAAGTGTTGAAAGTAAAGGATGCTGTAGTAAACCAGGTCTTTGCTTTGCTGTTCAGGCACACAAGAGCAGTATTCAAACAAAAAGAAGTTGACTGAACATGAAAGCAAAAATCTCTTGAAACATACCATGGCACTTGTGAGGTATCATCACCATTTCAGATGCTTTTAAAAGAGTTTTTAAGTTTTTAATTCACCATTCCTAGACTGTAACAATGTAAAAATGTAGAGCATTGTTTGGCAATACTTATTAGTTAGGCTCTTCTAATTTTGAAAGTTGGAGTTCTGAAGTACTAGTAATATTTGGTGTTTTCTAACAGACAACATTTCAACGTTTCTTCATAAAAGCAGAAAACTGAGCTAAGTGGAAACTGCTGTCAGTCAGTCAGGCCCAGCTGGATCTGCAGTGTGTGCAGGTTTCATCTTCTTGTCTGGATCCTCCTGCA
Source organism: Rhabdornis inornatus (assembly GCA_013397075.1). Classification (NCBI taxonomy): domain Eukaryota; kingdom Metazoa; phylum Chordata; class Aves; order Passeriformes; family Rhabdornithidae; genus Rhabdornis; species Rhabdornis inornatus. Next base: position 1,402,439 of record VWZS01005076.1, read on the forward strand.
GTGAACAGAAAAGCTCAGCACCTTCAGAGGATTGATCAGTCCTGGTAGCCAGAGCTGGGTCTCTTAGGACAGGACAAATCTGTGGAGATGCATTTCCCTTGACAACAGAGCACAGACAAACAGCAGGCAGAGGAGTTGAGATTCAAGGACTCCTTTTCAGATACAGAAATGAGGGTGTGTTCAGATACCTCCTCTGAGGGTGTGTTTTTCAAGGTTTCAAAAGCTGTTTTGGGCAGGTGAGCTCCAGCAAGGTCAAGCATTAATTACTAATTTGAGCCTACACCTGCACAGTGAAGTCTTACTTCTAGAACTGTTCCAAAGTACAAACCCAGATGCAAATCCATGGTGCTGAATGGCTGCAGGTTTCCAGGGAAGGGCAGCAGCTGATGGAGTTCTTTGAGTGTCCATCCACTCATGCAAGTGCTGCCTGCATAAATGAGTGATTTTCCACATGCTCTGAGCACTGGGGGATGTAACATCTACATCTCCCAGCAGTGAGAGGGGAAAGCTGTAAAGAAGCCAGCTGACTCCCTGGGAAAGTGTCTTTGTGGTGTCGTGGGTGCTTTCAAGGCTTGCTGCTAATTACTATTCACTGCTGCCTTGGATAGTGCTGTCAGTGGAGATGGGATAAAGAAAAATAACTGCCTAGGTTCATTAGTCTAATTTCACTGGTGCAGGTAAGAATAGCAATGAATATTTGCTGGCTTAGGCTTTAGAACCAGGGAAAAATCATTGCAGGTCTGCACTGTGTGATTGCTAACTGCAGGCTGAGCTGCCAGGGCTGGTCCCAGCTGTGTTGGACAAACCCTCTGTGGGCTTTCCAGAAACCTGTTTCACTGGGGAAACAATTCCCAAGTTACCCAAGAAGGGTGACCTGTTCCAGTGGGCCACAATCAGAATTATTCCTGCTGCTCCTTCCCTCCATTCCCATCCATGTCTCTCCCCTCATTTTCACTGAGGTCTCCAAGGCACATTAGAGTCAGGACACTGCAGAGAGACAGGGCAGCACCTCTCCCTCCCAGCACTGCCAGACTAAGACTGGCTCAGGCCTAAATTAAATCCAAGTCCAGACAAAGCAGAAGCCTTTAAACAGCCCCAGTCCACCTTGAACCAGCTGCAATATTCTTTACACATCTGGAAATCCTACCTGATGTCCACTCTGAGGAAGTTGTTTATTTTAGGAGCCTTTATTGCCTAGTTCTGAAGGTGGAACTCAGAGCAAGCTGGAGAGCACTGGAGTGGTACCATGGCAAAAACACCAGCCTAGAAATTGCAAATTGCTTCAGAATGTGCAGTGGACTGAATGATACTGAGGCTTATAATTTCCAGGCTTTATCTTATAACTAGGTGCTAAAGGCTGTCAAGAGAGATCTCTACAATAATCTGGTTACCTTTTAGCCCCCAATTACCACTTCAGTAGAGAGAATAATGGAACTAATGTTTAAATAGTTTAAGGGCTTTAAAACTGTGTATCAGATTATCAATATGTTTGGCACTGGTAACATGGAAAGGCAGGCAGGCTTTGGAATGCTTAAATAAATAAATGTAGTATTTACTTGTCCCTATGATACAGACTCGAGTGAGTTTAATTCCCTGTTCTTTGCAGGAGCATCCTACTACATCGTAGCTTTTAAAAGAAAATCTTGGCTTAGGCAAAGTCCCCAACTAAGACACCAATCATTTGTGTCTGCTGCCTAATGCCTCTATGCAAAACAGGTTAAATGCATCAGAGTCTGCATTTAATGAAAAGCCCACAGCAGAATTGGCCTGAGTGCTGTAGCTCAGGCACTGTCTGCCTTGTTAAAATAAAAAGGTAACAACTTCCAAAAGGTTCATGGTAAAAACGGGACCCTTTAACTTTACCATGTGGCAAAGTCATAAAAAACTTTCGTGGTCAATTTTTTTGCTAAGCATAAGAATGAAAAATGTGCTGGCAGGAGACCTCCAATCACTTTGTGGCTGTGCATTGTGGCAGCCTTATCAGTGCCAAGGCAGAAAGTCAAGGAGCTTAATTATTTGGGGTTATGCAGTTTTCACAAACTCAGTGGCTGGAGACTTTCAAACAAGAGACCACAGTCCAGAACACATGAAAAAAAAAATCTTCTTTACCCACCCTTCCAAAAGCCCATGGGCCAATTATAAACACATAATTATTTCATTTGGTGCAGAAGAATTAAAATGAAAGTGAGAACAAAATCTGAATAAATGGACACGTGTTGCTGTACACAGAGTTTGGAACTGAGATTTACTTTTACTGCTGCTAAAAGCTGCTGAGAAAAGCAACACAAAAATACAAGAAAATTAAATAAAAGGGAGAAGTGGGAAGTTCTGAAACACCAGTCTCCTCTTGTTACTGCCATTTCTTTAACTGCAGCATATTCTGTGTGAGTGGGGGACTCCTAGTGATAGTAAAGGATTATTTATCAGGGAGATCAGTGTTGTAAATCCAACTTGGGATATATTTAGAAGCAGGACTGTCAGATAGACAGCCTATGAGAACCAGCCAGCCAGCTGGGATAGTCTAATCTAGAATTAGAGTGCTAGAATTGTTAAATCACACAAACAGTGCCTCTGTTGCTGAGACCTTCTGAACACCCTAGGCTTGCCTGTGAGTTTCCAAACAACCTCCCCAAAACACCTCATGGTGGTGTCATTTATAGAGGAAAGGCTTGAAATCAGATTGTACCAGCACATCATCCTTCCTCAGGGAGGAGGATTAAATCATGATTGATCATGATGCCATTGGGGAGGGAGGACAGGAATCTCCTGCTTCTTCCTAAGCCCACCCCTCCAGGTGTGAGCAGCCCCTTCTACACCAGGTCACCCCTGAACTGCTGCCAATAGCTCGAAGAAGGAAGTTCAAAATTCTGATTTTTCAGTTGCCACGGGCCACTGGTGTTACATTTTGGAGCCTCTCTTGGAAGTGGAGCACATCATTTTTAAGAATTTCAGCCAGAAGATAAGTTTACTGTATTGTATTAAAATACTTATTAATGATGAAAAATCAGCCTCTGGAAAAAGCACCAGCTGAGGGAGCATGTGTCTAATGGAAGGGGGGCTTAGTAAAATCTCTATAACCTTCAGATTAATGCTGAGCTTCAAAGGAGAAAGTCAATAGGTAACAAATTAAATTGCTCTAGGAACAGAATATAAATCGGGGAGAGGTGGTAGTATTGTCATCAATAAAGCATAGGGAGACTGCTCACATGAGTAATGCAGAATCACTGGGACATGAATATGTGCTTCAGTTGTAAGAATGCACCTCTGTCCTCACTAAAGATTACAGATGGCTTCACCCAAAATTATTGACATACAATGTCAATAAAAAGCAGGGTTGAAGTCCAAAAAGACATTTATCCACAGAATATTCTGTGTTGAAGGAACCCACAAGGATCATCAAGTCCAGCTCTTAAGTGAATGGCCCGTACAGAGTAATTGTGTTTTTCTAAACCAAATTCAGTTTTATGTTTTAAGTTAAATGGACTTTTACTGCTTGTTAATATAACAAAATGCAGCTGATGTTCCTTACCAAGAAAGCCTCTCCTTCTGAACTGCTCTGTTGGAGCCCACAAAAAAGATTACTTTCTAGGAAAAGGGAAAATGTTTGTGTTGTATTTTACATCAAAAGGCAGTAAACTTCCTGCATTGACTAAGTGCTAAAAAAGCATCTTAATCCTTCCTGACCTTCAAAAGCAGTTTAATCTTTAACTTTGTTGGAGTAGTTGACTTTTAACTTACATTCCTGTAATTTTTTGGCTAGACAGTCATCTTCAAGCCATGGGTAATATACACTTGTTAAACAAAAAATCCCAAACCTCAATTTAGAAATTCTAAAATCAATTGAAGGTGTAGCAACTATAAATCATAGATCATAAATATACAAACAGAAAAAATACACAGCGAATACAACTCATTTTTATAGGAATGGCCACAGTGCCAGGCAGCACCAGGGAACTCCCACAGTCCCAGGTTTACATTTGGTGCCACTGTAGCCACACTGCCACTTTTAAAGGGAAATTAGATTCTAGAAATACACTATTTTATCCCTCCCTTAGGAAAAACCCTTAATTACACAAATCAAGTTATATGATGGCCAAACTTTGTAACAGCAATAAAGAATTTTACTTCCTGTATAATTAGCTTCTCCTACCAGAAATAGCATTCCTGTTATTTTCTCGCCTTTCCAAAACTTGATTAGCAGTGGAAATACAAATAAGGCTTTTGATTTATTTTTTCTTCAAGGGAAGGAGTTACAGTGCATACTAGAGGCCTAAGTGTGCATTTTATGATAGTTCAGGCAAAACAGGAAAAGTCAAATGGTTTTATTTGTAGCAAGTTGTAAAAGGGTATTTCTCTTGGTGGATAAATACCAGAAATTCAGTTATTGGACCTGATGCAGCTGTAGCTCTTCATTGATACAAGCTGAGAAAAAGATACAGGGCCAGAATTACATATTTATGTCTTTCAGCAGAAAGACTGACAATAACATATAATTGAAAGGAACAGTAATTTAATTTTATAATCCCAATCATTAGAAACCATCTGGAGATTGAATGATGTTCAGAACAAGTGTTTAACCCCTTCTAAAATATGAGACTGAATTTCAGGTACCCAAGTAGGATTTTGATCTTTACTTTAAGCTTTTTGTTTTCTCAGATTACTGAGGGATTTTCATGGTCACTGGACTTTCATGGTGAAAACTTACAGCTCACATCAAATGAAGAACAGCAGTCTTTTAGTACATCATCATTCTGATTATTTCATCATGGAAAATTGTACTGAGTCTTTTTGGAATAATTGAATGCATTAATTTCAGACAACAAAACAAAACAGAAGCCACTTGATTTCTGTAGATCATTATCTGATTTCTAGAATGCATCTTTAAATATTTGAAAGTTTTGTGTATGGTGTTTAAGGGAGTTTCCCCTCAAGCACTGAATGCCAGGCTGTTGAATTTGGGTACCAGCTGCTACTACATTGACATTTTCTTTGTCATTCCCACTGACATGCAGCAGGACATTCTCTCCCAAATCAGTTCTATCAAGAACAGAAAATGTTTCTCTCTTTGCTCACTGAAGCCTGAAAGCATCCACATTCCCTGGATTTCTCCATGTTTTACTGAAGCAAATGATTTTTCCTGGATTCTACATGGCAAATTCCAGGTGCTTGACATAAGGAGCTCCATTTCTGGGGACCAGCATTTTTTCTTCCTGTCTCTTGCTTTCTGAGGATTTTGGAATACAAGTCCTATAGATACTGTCTGTTTACACTGAATTTCAGGAAACTCTACAAGCAGATTTTTAGATGGCTTGTATTTCATTTTCTACACATATGTGGGCATTTCTTGCCAGAAAACTTTCCTTTATTGGAAACTACTTTTCTGAATCTTATGAACTCTCCACCCATTAGTAGAATTGCAGGAGCTGTCCAAACAAATTCCAAGCTTTATGACAATGTCAGCTCATTAATGTAGCATGTGACACAGCAAAATATCTGCATGGAATAATAAATATTGAATTTCTTATATACCAAGTGAAGCAGATTCCTTTAGTAATAAATATATTTTTGCACATGTTTACTCTTTGGTTACCAACTGTTCTCTTTTATGGGGGAGGGAGAAGTGGAAGAGAGTGTCAATGTACTGAGAGCACAGTCTGTCACTGACTGTAATCTAAATCCCTCTGGTGCCTCAATTTTAAAATCCAGCATCATAAAGCAATAAGGTGGAGTTTTTCTGCTTAGAGTAGCAGCTGTAGGATTTGCTTTTTTAAACCACTGGGACATGAAAACATTCAGCACTCTAAACCTCCAGTGTCACTTTTGAAGTATTCACTTTGCCTCATTCTAAATTATTATCATTTGCTTGGGGTAACTTCACGTCTTATAGGATGACTCTTCTTTAATTAAAGAGCATTTTACCTCTGCAGGAAAAAAACTACGTGTACTTTGAAATGGTTTTTGTTCTATGTCACTTGGTAATCAGTTTTCCATTATACTTTTTGTAAGTTTTAAATTTTTCCTGAAATACATTTAATGTACCATTCCAAAGAAAGGAGCAATCCTGCTATCAACCTGTACAAAAGCTCTTGCAGCTACTATGGACAACCACAAAAGAAAATAAAAAGCAATGATGGCATTCTTATTATAATAATTTATCAAAACAATAAAAAACAGCGAGCAGTTACCATAAACCTTGCCTTGGGCAAAACCCTCATGGAGGCAGCAGACTGGGCTGGGGTAAAACTGAGATTTGGTATTTCTGTACCAAGTGTGCCCTGCAGAAATCCCTGTTAGCCCAGTCTGTCCTCACTGACAGTTCCCCTGGGCTGGGTGAGGGGTGCTGGGGTCAGATGAGAAGCTGTTTAGTCCAGGGATGATGAAGGACAGTGCTGAGGATCCAGTGAAGCTCCTGAGCCCGTTTGGGGCTGAGCACTCACACCCCACACAAGTCTGGCTCAGTAAATGCTTAAGTGGGAGCAAAACCAACTAATTCTGAGAGCAAGCCCAGCCCTTGCACCTGACAGTGGGAAATCAGTTTGGAAACTCATCTTTAGTCATTTTTATTTTACTCCATAAAAATGGAAGAGCTGCAGACAATGAATGATCCTAATTCCAAACTGAACTTGCTGGCACAGTCCTCTCGTGGGAGATGGGAACTCCTGGCTCATTCCCATAGCCAGGACAGGCACAGGAGGCAGCCACAGCAGGTTTTCCTCATCCCAAATGGATGTGCTGGTGCCTTGGGAGCTGAGAGGAGAGTGGGAGCAGCACATCCATCCAGGACTGAAAAAATTCCAGCTCCCACCTCTCCATCCTCCCTGGGAATAATCCCTGTTTTACACAGACCTTCAGATTATTTCTGTAGCTTCAGCAGTTCTTTTGATAGGTCTTTGTCCCTTACTTTATGTTTAACAGTTTTTTAGGACCTCTTTTAATATCTTAGCAAAAAGCCAACTAAATCGTTCATTTCAAGCAGCTGCCTTTCTATTACATTTTCAGGGATTGCTGGAAGGTGGCAGAGTTAGAGTTTTCATTTAGAATACTGACTTGACCTTCCTCCATCACTGTAGACCTTTCCTGGCATGCACTGCCTCCCAGAAAGTCAAAATACTTTAAATTTGAGGTATTTCATTTTAGCCATCTCTGTAATTTCAGTAAAGATTGAGAAGGAAATACTTCTAAATTTTGTTTTCTTTAGACAAAATTGTGATAGATAATGGATTGAGAGGTTTTACAAAGAATAAAAGGAAGCAAAATTCCATTTTATCATCTCAGAAGCATGTCTTTCTAAAATTATTAAAATTAGAACATTTCTCAGGCATAGCTACTTTGAAAACAACATGCAAGTGATAGCAGCCACAATGGCATCAGTGCTAACACTCTGAAGAATTAAAACTGACAAGATTAAACCACATTTATTCCAAGTCAATTTTCTTTCCATTTATCTTTTAATATCTCACCTTTATCTGTCTGCATTCTTATCTTTGTATAAACTAACTGGATGTTGCAGTGTACACCTGCCAAGATTTGGTGGTTTAAAACTCAGTAGGAATTAATTAATTATGTTCAGCTACTTTTCAGTGCTTTGGTTGGGGTTTTTTAATTTACCTGCCATGAAAACATTTTGTCACTGACAATTTGCCATAGGAACATTAGAAAAGCACCATATACAAGTTATTACTCTGAAAGTTCTATCAAAGGCAAAGAAAGTTCTGGATTTTAGCTAGCAAAGGCAAGTCCATTACTGTCCATCTCCTCCCATCATCTCGAATTTTATTTACTTTTTCTTATCTGAGTATGAACATGCCACTACCATATAGTCCCTGGAAATTCTGCTAATAACAGAACCAGTTGGCAACACAGCCTTCATCTGCTCAACCTTCAGTGTAGCACTGGCCAGGAACAGCTGTCACATTCTCTCAAAAGCAAAATTCTTATGAATAAAGAAAACAGATTTTTAAAAATTTCTTTTCCAAGGCATGTTCAATGTGAACAGTATATATTTGGTGTATTCTGCTACGTGAATCTTTGCTCTTCTCACCTTTAGCAATTTCCTTCCCATTTGCTCTGGCAGTCAAAGCCCAGAGTGATCAAGGGCTGAGCTATCAGTCCCATTCAGCATCTCCAGCCCAGCCTGATGTTTTCAAGCCCATGTCCACAGCACAGCATGGGGAGATGGTCCCATCACTTCCCATGCTGGCACAGCAATTATTCTGACAGCATCCATGGCTGCAGGAGCTCAGCCACCCACTCCTCATTTCCTGATGCTCTTTTGCCTCTCTGAAGACTGAAATATCCCGCTGAGTTTATGGAGACTCAACTTCTTCCTGCTGCTCCAATGCACCAAACTCTCAGTGAAGCACTTGCACTGCTCTAAAATTCATTAAATAAAGCATTAGAGGAGCATGGCTTTCAAATTGGGATTCTGCTAAGATTCTCCAGAAGAAGCAAACTTTTATCTTCTTTTTTATTTTATTTTTTGAGAGAACAGAAAAGCTTATGGTGATGTGCATAAATGGTAAATTAGCATACTTGCCTGAAATAAGGAATTCTGGTTCAGAAAAGAATAAAAGACTTCTTAGTACTACTAAGTGTACCACTGTCAAGTGCTTTAGAAGACAGGTTAGTGTTCATTGTTTGCTCTCTTCATATTAAAATAACAGGAAAGGGTCAATAAAATATCACAAAAATATGCTACCAATAAAAACATCATTAAAAATACATAAAGTATTTGCAGAACAACCCACCATGGGCAGAACATGAAGCCCTCTTTACCACACATTCACAATGCAGGATGTGCCTGTATTTCAAAGTCAAAAACTAATAATCAAAGGGCCAGACAGAGCTCTCATCCCAGTTCTGGGTATTGTGGTTTTGGAACTCGTGGGCTGTTCTGAAGAGTGTTGTGGCACTGACCTGTGGAGCCAATTTAATTCAAAACACAAATTACTGCACCAAGACTGCTTCAGTTATTTTAAATTCTGGCCCATTTTGTTCCATTTTCACCTTCAGAGCAGTGGAGGCAGTGAGATGTTTCCAGTGAGGTGGCTCATGGACAAGCCTGGGAGGGTGGTGCTGCTGTGGTTTAAATGGTCCAACCCAGCCCTGACCCTGCCTGCTTTGGGGCACAGTTTGTGCCATGAAAGAGGCGTCAGGCAGGAATATTTCCATGTGCATCCAAGGCTGCAAGTCACAGCCTAATCCCAGCAGTTCTGGTGTAAGGCAGAGTATCCTATGGGAGCCTTAAAGCCCCTCTGCTCCTGGTACCCAGGTTGTCCCTTTGAGAATCTGTCTGTACCCACAAACATAATTTTATTCACACTCAGCCCTTCCTTGGGGAGGGACATCACAGGAAAACCAACCAGTTCCTGAAGGCATCTGCTCTGCAGGCTCTTGGATGAATCACAAGACAAACTGCCAGGAAATCAGGGGGGTTTCTGATAGTCTCTGCTTGTCTTTCAGAAAAAAAAAAAAACCTCTTTGAAATCAAATTCCATCCACAAGGTACTTTGGTTTTGACACATAAGCATTTTCCAGCAAAACCCTGTTTCAGCAAAAAAAAATCCCAACTAGTTCTGCTTATGATTAGTGCAAGGCCTTATTCTGTGTGAAGCCCAAGGGTGTGTTCAGTTAAGAGGATTTCCACTGTTTGAATTATAGCTTAGAGCCTCCCCATCTACTGTTCCTAAGTCACAAAAGGCACAATGGAGGAACTGTTCTTCCTCCTGACTGGTAGAGCTATTCCCTGGGGCAGTTAATTAGAAGGAAAAAAAATCATCCTTATTCTTCCAGATTCTAATGAATGTCAGTCTGTTCTATTCTCATAGGATTTTCTTTCAGAAATCCAGGAAAATGATGAAAGGAAAAATGGCAGGGGGAAAAAAAAAAGAAATGTTCCAAAAGCCTTTTTCCTATGGCCTATTTGAAAATACCTCACTATTTTTTAGATATAGTCAGTATTGAAGATGAATACTTCAAAGAAAGTTGGAAATCTTTTGTTAGAATTTTGAGCTGTCAGGCAGCATATTCAGGGTTTATCCCCACAAATCTTCATCTACATCAAAAAATCCCTGTAAATAAGTGAAACCATGGGGACAAAAACAGATGTGATTTGGGATGTATGTTTGCTGTTACTGTCAGAAGCACAAAAACTCTGGGGGTCACAATACGAGAAAAACCAGGATGCAGTCTCTAGGATTTAAAATACTTAAATCCATCTAAATTTAAAATGCAAAGTCCACTGTGAGCTTTTACATTAACTTCATTTTTTCTTATTTTATGTACGCAAGGTATTACCAAATAATAAAGTAGATAGAAATTGCTAATACTGTAGAAATTACCCAAAGATTAAGGTGAAAAGAGAATTTTTAAGACGCAGGCTTCTTTCCTAGCAAAGAATATCAGATCAGGTTTTTTATGTCATCCATCTTTCAAATGCTCTTGTAAACTCATCAATATTTTGGTTGTGATCATCAAACAATCTTTGGGCAGCTTGAGCAGATCAATTTTATCTGTGTGCTGCTAGATGGTATTCCTTATTTTGTGCTCTGAAAGTGGCAGCTTATAACTAAAAGTGAATGACTATCATTAAATCTGAAGATGTACATCATTTAAAATAAAATAATATTAAAAAGGGAGAATTCTAGAAAACCAGCAGAATTACTGAGCTGTATCATCCTACATTAGCTGAAAATCTGTCCTTTAATGTTTATGAAGAGGAAAATAAAAGTGCAGTGAGGAGCTGGAAGGTACCATCTGTCTGCTTTTAGTTCATTGTTTTGTTTCGAGCTGGGTCTGAACCAAAAACCAAATTCAGAGATGTCCAGTGCTGGAAGATGTCATGCAATGGTCCCCTTGGAAATTTGGAACTGCTCATGGCTGCACACACTAATGACAGCCCTTGGAGTGCTTTTGGCTTCACAGCCATTAGCACGTTTCCCCATTAACTACCAATTACTTTAGGGTAATTATTGTGCTGGGTTTACAAATGACAGAGGGTGAGTCAACTGCAGTCAGGACAGCAGGGTGAAGACCAGGACATGAGAGCTCGTGGTGTTTGCAAAGACCCAGAAATTTTGGCCTGATTTCTCAAAAATCATTCTGTGATTACTCTGTTCCATTTATATCCTTGATGAGCACGTTAGGCAGCAGGACTTGCACTGTTGCTGCTCCAGTGAAAGTTCATCACCCCAAGACTGCACTGTGCAAACTGCAACATCCAACTGCATCAAAGAGCACTCATGAACCTCCCATCGTGTATTCACAGCATTGTGCAGCCAGAAAGCCTTTTATCATCTGTACCTGAACCTGCCTCTCACCAGCTACTTTTTAAATTTCCAAACTTGTAAATACAGAAAAAGAGGTAGATAAAAACAATAGAGCAGACTGTAGTATAATAAATGTGCCAAGCTAAGTAGATCTCAAAGTACTTCTGGAGTGCAGGGCCATAAGCCTTTGAAAATATTAAAAATCAATGAAGCAGTGAAAAATAATTTACATGATGTGTCTTCAAAGTTCATGGAATGCTGATGGGGTGAATACCTCTTAAAATGTCTCTAAATGTGTAGTAATTTTTCTTTGGATGTAGCCTCAGATTTATTGAACCATTTAATTATTTTGACAGAGTTCACACTTTGGTTCTAATCAGGAGACCTGTGACAGAACAACTGTTTATCAAACTGCTGTTAATGAAGCAAATAAAGCAATCCTTAAATGCACACATTTCATCTGTACACCTTTCTTACACCATTATCTGTGGGGAAGTGGAGTTTCTGCAGAGCAAACTGCACTATGTTATCAACAGCATGCTTGCTTTGTAATTTTAATTCATATTGGAAATCTCATTTACAGAAGTGACACTATATGTAAAAGAGCCACATATGGCTGAGTGAACACCTCAACACCTCCAGCTACAGACAGTCAAATTATTGCTAACAACTTGAGAAAAAAAAACAGCACAGCTTTTGTAATCTGAAGTCTGTGACCTTCTGTGATGCATCAGCCTTCAAGTTTCTGGGCCAAATCTTCTCAAATTATCAGCATAGTGAGAGCTAAAAACCATATGTGTGTGTGCATACATATATAAACATGAGATAAAACCAGCAGCAGGTGAATGCTGAGCTGTTTGGATGAATAATCCACTATGTAATAGTTGGTTAGACAAAAATATTTTCTTTTGTTTATTAAGAGCTGTCTTCTTTTGAGATATTCTCAATCATCTTTGATTAATGAAAAATGTTCTTGCTTCTCCTGCTCCTCCTGTTCTGAAGCAATGTGAGCTGCTCCTGCTTTAGATAGGTTGCACTGAATTCTTTTCCCCTTTATTGCTGCTGGGAGTCTTACCCTTCTCTCCATTTGTTATTAGCAGTAGAGGAACCAGATTAAAATGGGAGTTTGGGGAGCTGGCAGAACCCCAGCTGCTGGTTCACCTGCCTGCAGAGGAGTTTGTCATGGCAGCACCATCCTCATTCCTGCTTTTCATTGCTCTGGTGTCTTGTCTGGACTGAGGCTAGAGGTTGTTTTCATGATACAGACACAAAATGGTCAAAGGTACTTTGTTGAGAGACAGTTCCTGGAGGTACCAGCAGATCCTGCAGGAGTCACTGGCAGTGGAGCTGTTTCACAGCATCACTCCCTGAACATTTTCTCATCTAACTGCAACAGTGATCCAGGGTCCTGTAATCCAGCCTCAGCCCCAGGGACTGTAGGGTTTTATCTGGGTCTTTTCAAGTAGCAGCAATTACCTTGTCCAATTAGATCTACTTTTATTATTAAATTGTTCATTTACCAGGCCTCTGGTTGGCCATTAACAGTGTAAATGTGATGAGGATATAAAACTGCACAGATCTCAATCCAATCACCTCAGCCTGCAGAATAATCTGTGCCTGTCCCACCCATGAGATTCTCTACACCAGGGTTTGTGACAGCTCCCAGATGCCCAACTCCAAGGTGTTCCTCTATTAGTTACTGAATTTTGAGTACTTCATTTCTGAAGTACAGTATAAATGTGAAAGATGCTAAAAAATACGTTCTGTTCTAGTGTTTCTGACTTAAAAATTAGAAGCTCCAGAAAATACAAGAACATCAAATCATTTATCAAGAGTATAAATACAGTACTTTCACCTCCCTGCTCACAGTATGAGCAGATTAAGCCTGTGCCTGTTCTCCCAGATATCTTCTGAGTTAAAGGCAGTTCTTCTGTTGTCTTTTTCATTTTTTTTTTCCAAAATAATGCATGTGCTTTGTGGTGCTTCAAATAATGCAGAATAAACTTAGCTAAAAAATTACAGAATGCAGAAGTTTAGTGCTCCAAAGTTGGGGAGTGGGAGCAGAAAAGCTGGTTGTACATCTCTTAGTTTGCTTGCCCTGGCAGGTTTTTTTGCCTCCTTCTCTGCTGTCTCATCTGATCTGCCACAGAGAGAGATCAAACAGGGTGAATCAAAGAAGTCAAAGTAATTCAGAAGGTTGGGGCTTTTCTCAGCCACAACATCAATTCTGCTGAATTATAGCATCACTGCACATTTAGGTTGTACATTAATGCTGCCCTCCTTGTGTGATAAAATAATATTTTTATAACACAGTTAATGCAACATTTGGGATCTTTTTTGTTTTTGTTTCTGAAATTTGTTGATTCTAATTATGGAACAACAGAGCTAAAATTCAGAATAAGACACAGGTTAGCTGTACAAAGAGAAGGTGATATACTCAACCTGCCAGAGCACCTGAATTGATTCTTCTGGGCTTCCAGAAGCACTTGCAATGTCCACCTGTGACATCCCCAAAGTGATGCAGGTGGCAGAGCAGCATCCCTGCCCTTTCCTGTGACCACTGCAGGCCCCACAGCAGAACTGGGCCAGCCAGGGAGTTTGTGGTGTAAATACAGAGAGAAGGGAACGATGGAGCTGCCTCAAAACAAAGAACTTTTAATGTAAAAATAACAAACACAGAAACCAGATGGTACAAGGGACAACTTCCAAAGACCCCAAAACCCAGAAAGCACAGAGGGGTGTGGATGGGGTGGGGGGCACAGGGTCCAATCCATAACCAGGAGAAGGAACAGAACCATAAATGTAGCTGGCCTTTAGCCAACCATATATTGCAGCCAAGAACAGCACCTGATTTATAACACACTAATTAACATATTAATGCCCACGAGACAGCTCTTCTCTCTTCTCTCTCCATGATGTTCAGGATGTCCTCTCTCCTTGCTGGGTGTCTCCCAGGGGTTGAAGCTGAAGCTCTCTGCATCTGCAGGTGAAGCCGAGCTCCCTGCCCACCTCAATTCCCACACTTTCCCACTGTGACAAGACCTTGGGAAAGCAGTGGTTTGGTCTCAGACTTATATTCAATAACCTCTGAACCTCTGAGCCCTGCTGTGACAGGAAACCAGGGTGTAATTAAGGATCATTTTGCCTCTCTAGGAAATGTGCAGTGGGGGATGGAACAGCTGGATGGCAGTACTGATGCTGGAAGAATGACAGATTTCAAGTGACAGGAAGAAACAGGTCAGAAAAGGACAGGGGTGAGGTTTGATGTTCATAAAAATGGGAATATTTGGGTCTGAAGATGCAGCACAGCTTGAGTGGCACAGGCAGCATGAAAGGAAAGGCTGGAGAAGAGCAGGGCTCAGAGGGAATCCAGCCCTGCTGGGCACAGCCAGCCACGGGCACGGCTTTGATTGCAGCTTTTCATCTGCTGACACTGTCCAGAGCTGACAAGGGGGACGGGAGCAAAATTTCAGTCTGTTAAATGAAGGTGGGCAGCCTCAGTTCTGTGCAGAAATACAGACTGACTTGATAAAACAGCTGAGTTTAGTGAGAATTACAGGGTGAAAGTAGAAAAACTGAAATTTGGACTGGAGTGCCAGAGCCAACAGCACCTTTATATCATGTGGCTGAGAGATGTAATGCCCTGAAGTACTGACAAATGCATTTTTACATCTCGAGAGTCTTACAGATTTTTTTCAGGAAATGTCCTAAAAATCTCAGCGTTGATGTTCAAACTCACAATTGTTTTCAGCAAACCTATTTCCCTGGTGAGTTGCCCTCTTTTCTTCTGCAGCAAATTTCTTGTACTTGACTCCCAGTTATGCACAAAGTGATTTACTAGACAGATTGCATTTTGTTCCCTCTTCTGGAAAGTGTCAGTTTCTGAGCAAGATCAAATAACCTTCTGCACTTCATTATTGACTAATTTTAATTATTAAAACTTTTCTTCCAGGAAAATGTCTTCATGCTGTTTGCTGAGAAACCAGCAATTTTTACTAGTATTCAGAGATGTCTCGAGAAGATCAGGGAACTCTGGGGACAGAATTCTGAATTTATACTGGGTTCACACTTACACAATTTCTTTTATAAAGTAGAAAGAACTAGATTTTTTTCTTTGTCTTCTTTCTATGTGTCTCCCTTTAAACTTGAGATAATGGGCTTTGCAAAGGCTAGAGAAACAGGAACACATAATTTTTTATGCAGTAAAACAAAATCATATATATATTTAAATGGATTATAAAGCTAAACACTTACTTTGCATATATATTAAGCTTATTAAAATCAGAAATAAATCTTTTATTATGCGTCCTTTTAGTGATACTCAGTCCCCCACTGACAGTTTCATATGGAATCCTTTCCTCACAGCAGCCTGGCAAATGGATATTGTTAAAGTGTCAATAAAAGAAAATAACAGCTACATTGCTATTTGAATTTCTCACATTTAAGTTCTCAGGTTTTCACATCATTGGCAAATAATCAGATGTTTTAGCAAGGTAAAAGGATAATTACATTGTTGCTCCATAACTCAAAAGCCAAAGACAGCACTGCCTGCATTTAAAATAAAACACAGCTTTGCCTACAGACACCACAAAGCAGCCTATCTCACCTCGACAACAAACTGTTTACTGCAGGACAACGCAATGAAATACATGCTTAATGATGTAAGATGGACAAAGCAATAAAGTTATAGGGAGAGTCAACATTATCTTCAATTAGGTGTCTACTTTGGTTGAAGAATTCTTAGCATTACAGTTCAAAGAGCTGGATTTTTATCTGCAGTAATTTTCAGCTCCATTTCATCTGTGCACTAAGAGAAAGGATTTGTTTTTTTTTTTTTCACTGTGAAAAAGCCATACCAGAGGATATGGTACATAACAAAGAAATTAAATAAAGGAAGAGGTGTCAGGCACAGCACTAGGACTGACTGAAGAAAGTACAGCTGGGAGAATTGGTGAATAGTAATTGCATGGGGGAAACACTAAGAGAAAACCCACGGGAGACATTGCTTGGATAAAGCCATCATTCCTTGTACACCTAAAAAAGAGCAGCACATTTCCATCACCGTGCACAGTCAAATACTGGCATGATTTTATGGGATTGGCATCAATCCAAAGGGAACCAGAGTATTTCCCACAGCCCAGCACTCCAGTCACACTGGGAGCACCCAAACTGGGGACAGCAGGAGCAGCATCCCCTCTGTGAACCCTCCATCCTCCCCAGGGTGTCCTGGCAGGGGTGGGAGAGAGGCAGGCACCACTGCTGCTCTCTGCCTGCCCTCCTCACTGCCCACAGACTTATTCAGGCTGGAAAAGACCCCTGAGCTCCAGCTTGGACTGCTCAGCCCCTTGAGGTGTTATCATCGAAGGACACTCCATGAGGAGATGGAAGCAGGTTGTGCCTTTCACACCCCCCTCAGACATCATTCCCCCATGGAAGCCGCAGCATCCCCACTCAGCTGGTATTTCAGGAGTCTGCAGTCTCCCAGTGGGAGCTGGTGGCAGCAAGAACTGAACAGTGGGTGTTGTTTTCAGGAGCATTCTGAAGGCCAGGCACTGTGCCAGCCAGAGTAAAGTGCTGCTTTCACAGCCTGGCTCAGGTCAGGCTTCCTGCCAGCAGAACAGAGTTTACTACATGGACAAAACAAATTTCAAAGACTTCTATTTGAATCACTGCCCAAAGTCATCTTTTCTAATTGCAGGAAGTCCAGCAAACCAAAGATTGGTTCTTCAAGAACTCAGCATTTTAGAGCATGGCATGTTCCCTGATCTTCTTTCATTAAAGCAAAATATCTCTTTGGCATTTCAGGTATTTCCATTTCAGTATTTCCAGCATTTTAGCTGTGTAAACTAACCTGCAAATGAATACAGACTGTGTTATTTAATAAGGAAAAAAGCTTTGACTTCTGTTGCCTGATGTAGAAAGCTGATAAAAAATGCAAATGTGACTTTACTGCTGCCCCTTCCACCACCATCACATCCATGTCCTGCACTTGTTCAGCAGTGTTTGCCCACACCCTGCTTCTTTCAGCAAAGCCTTCAGAGGAAACTAAAGGGCTTACTTGAGAAAGATAACTGGCTTAGTTCCAGCTCTAAAGTGTCACTTATCTTCTCCACTGAGTTTAACGCCACTCAAGTCATTCAGAAACAAGATAATTTTATATTTGTCTGCCTTAAGCTGTACTATCTCACATTATTAGATAATCCCTGTCCTCTTGTTTTTTTCTTGCTTTCTATTTCTCAACTTCAAATTTGCCTATTAAATTACAAGCATGAAACTGGCTCTTATGCAGTTCATATGAACACCAAGATGCACTTGCACTTCCCTTAGCTTTAAAACAAGCTTCCAGGATATTGTTCAACAAATATGAAAAAGTCCACTTATCTTCTGCCTGCAGGGCAGATCTTTGCCAGCTTTCTCTGAATCTTTGACTCTGCACCTCTGACAGGTGTTAAATTTCTCAGAATCATTTCTAAAAATTTGACACTAATTTATCATCTCATCTAACACAGCATTAATATCTTAAAGGACCTCTGACAGTTCAATAAAGCATCATTCCAGAAATGCTCTTGGCTATTTTGAAAGAAGCTGGGCTTTCTCAAACTCTTCTGTATTTGAACTCTCAAATTCAAACAGCAACTTAACAAGCAATAACATCCATTTCAGTTTTTTTCCTCTTCTATTAGGCTTTAAAAGTTTTCCTGTTACCATATTTTGAGGTGCTGGAAATCAAGTGGAAATCCCAGTCTTCTGCCAGAACGATTTGGATTCTGATTTCTTTTTGTGCCTTTTATGGGTGATGTATCACAAATTGTCATTGTTGTGGATCAGTGACACAGATTGAACTCCATAACATGACATTCATGATTGAGATGCTTTCCCCAATACTAGTAATTTTACATCTGAGCCTCTCACAATATTGATACTGAAGGAAAATGCAGCAGTTCCCATGTTGGAGTTGATGAGCTGGGCAGAGATGGGAAGGAGATCTGCTCAAAGGCAGAGTAGGATTTGAACATAATTTTTTTATGTCATAGGTGAGCAACCCAGTCACTATAGTGGAAGGAGACTCTTGAAGGAAGAGCATGAAAAAAAAAATCATAGAATTGTTAGACAAGACCTTTTAATTTAAACAAGTTCAGCTGTTATCCTATCATTTGCCATCACTAAACCTCATCCTCAAGTGCCACATCCTTGTGGGATGGTAACTACACCTCTGCCCTGGGCAGCCTCTTTCAGGGCTTGATAGCCCTTTAAGGGGAAAAATTTTTCCTAAAATCCAATGTAAACCTCCCCTGGCACAACTTGAAGTAGTTTTCTCTTCATCCTGTTGCTTGTTAGCTGAGAGAAGAGACCAGCCCCCACCTGGCTCCCACGTCTTCTCCAATGGACAATACCAACAGCTTCTTAAAATACATCCCTAGTTTTATTCTGTGCTTTCCTCGTGTATACACACATTGCTGGCACTTTAAGAATATAAAGTCTCGTGCTTCATTTTGGCACAAATAGAAATTCTGAATTTACAATACACTTCTATGCTCAAGAGAGCAGGGAAAACTGATAATTGCCTTATTTCTGCTTCTGGTTTGAAACCCTAAGATTAACCATTACTTGTTAGTTAACATTAAACTTTATTTTTCCTTACTAGATGATGAAATGAGGACAAAAGGGGCAAGATCTAGATTTTCCCTAGACCAAATTGTCTTAACTTTTTTTTTACTCATCCTTTTATTCATCAGTCTGTGATGTGTCTCTGCCCTTGCCCATCACGCCCAGTCCCTGAACAGAAATGGAACTAGAGATGGCTTTTTGGCAAGGTGGACCGAGAGTTCTGGTGGATTTTGGAGAAGGCTTGAACTGCTAATTCCTCTGTCAGTGACCTGCTCTGGCATCCTTTGTATTCAATGTCTCAGGGCAATGCAGTGAACAACAGAAATAGCATCAATCACCGCTTCCCCACATTCTTGACATGCAGGAACCATTTTCTGCTGCTTTCTGGGCTCATTGTGAAAGAAACACAGAATTCTAGTAGAAATACAGAGCACCATTATGTAACTGAATCTACCAAATGGAGCGTTTATACTGAGTTCATCATCGTGGTGTCTGAGCATCTGTTGTATTTAAAATGAGAAAATATTTTAAATGCAGTGTTTAGTCAGAAAATCCTACATGAATCCAGAAATGATGATAGACTCATCTCACAGTGGTTGTATTTTTCTTACATTACCCCTATTCTCTGTAAAGACACAACTTTTGCAGATGATGGATTGGGTCAGTGCCAAATTACAGCTGGCAGTGAAATTCTGCATCAACCAAGACATAATCAACATTAAGCATTTGAGCCTCAAACTTCAATTTGATCCTCACACAAAGCAAATTGCACAGAAGTGTCATTTATTTATGTTTACCCAGCTCTTGCTCATCTGCTAACAATGAGTGACAAGAGTGGTTGAGTGGCAGGTCAGACAAAAATACCTGTGTTGGGAGCAGTTGGCTCAGCAATGACTCCCCTGTCAAAAAAACCCTCCCTGAGTCCCCCAGCAGCCAAGGAACTCCTCTGTACCTCTGGGGCTCAGTTTGGGTTTTTCTTTCCTTGCATTTTCTGCTGTGTGGAAGAGAGTACCAATGGTTGTGACACTTGCAACTGTTCCAGAAGCATTTGGATGTCAGCAATCCATCACCTCTCACTTCTACTTTTTCAGCCTATTTACTTAATTTTTTTGTTATTGGCACAAAGGTGAAAGTCCTGAGAGCAAATTCTGAGATATGACAGCCAATCTGATCTCTTCAGACAGTAATTTGGACTTTTTACTGTAGTCCTGGGGATGCTTAAGAGAAACATCAAGTTTTAAATATTAGCTAAACTAGTCTTGTTTCCTACTTGCAAATAAATTAGAGTAAGACTTAGGAAAGAAATCAGAGTATATATAAACATCAAAGAGAAAGATTTAATCATCTACATTTCATTCAGGTCATTTTTTTTTAATATGTTCTAGCTTCAGTGGTTGCATATAAACGAAGAATAAGGCTCTGTTAGAGTTTCATCAGTGTAAGATACCAGGCCAGCAGCCCAAGTGGCATCTAGAAATAACTAGAGAGAACTACTTCAACCCTAAAGTAGGTTATGGCAGAGCCTTTTATATATATATATAAAATATCTATATTTTGTATAAATATGTATTATATAGTATATATAATACATATGTTTCATCTATATATATATTGTATTCATTTTTAAGACCCATAATACATGCTGAAAATAACACCCCATGTTAACATGCTACCAAGGAATGCTGGGTAAGGCTCACTGTTGAACCCTCTTTATTGCAAGTTAATTCTTGGTACCAACTGCTCTAACGAAATGTTTAGACACCATTTATAGCTTCAGTGCTAATTTCAAGCATGCCATTATTTCTAATAAAGTGGATTTTGCAGCCAAGAGTAGTTAACCCAACTGCATTTCCACTTTACTGCATGGTTATTGCATTTTTCTACACAGCTGTCTGCTCAGAAGCAGGAGAATAATTAGTTCCTTCCATGCATTCTTATTCTTTTAAGTAAAAAAGGAATTCTAATATTGTTTATTTATTTAGGATACAATTGCTGGCATATAGCTATAAATGTGGATGACAAGCCTTTATTAAACCATTAAACCAGTTGTGTATATACATTTCTTTTAAATCACAAAATAACTGTCAAAATCAGTAAAAATGCAAAACAAAGCATGAACCACATTTGTCAGCAACAGCCTAAATAACCTCAGTTTTAATAAAGAGAACATCAAAGCGAGTCAGAGATAAAAAATTATTTCAAGCAACTGGTTTTTTTTGTATTTCTCCTTAGTTTAATATAGCAAAACTAATGTTTTTAACAGATTTTAAGCTTAAAACTGCAGCTAAAATGCAAAGTAAACTGCTGGAAGTACAGGTGATCATGTACAATTCCTATTACCAATTTATTAACAAAGCAAGAGCACTGCACTGCTGTGGGAATAAGGAATATAAGGAATAAAAGGTAAATCTGCGGATTAATTAATCAGGATGTAGGTAAAACCACTTTGTCAACCATGAACATTTCATGGTTGAGTATCCTGGGCATGAAAAGATGGGTTTGTTCTTCAGAGATAAGAAAATTCTCCTGCATCACTGCCAGGGATTGGTCCAGGAAAACAAGACAAATCAGGTCCACAGGTTCTGAGGAGCTGGTGCATGTTCTCCCAGCTGGAGCTATGCCTTCCCACAAAGCAGGAGCTGCATTTCATTTAATTTAGGACTACTTTAAACACAGTTTTGTCAGTCACACAAATTGCACTGATCTCATACCTGTTCATACCCACAGAATTAATGCCATAAATAACTCTTGGGTGGTGCCACATTGCTGCTCTTTCCAAAGGGTTTTATAAGACCTGTAAGAGCAATTACATTTTAACAGTGGAATAACTGTTGTTATTAATAGCTTTTAACTCAGTAAAATTATTTTCCTCTGTGGGCACCCACCATGCAGAAACTATATTTCTTTTGCTGTTTTTATTAAACTTTGGATAAACAAAAATGCATAATTATTTTCCTTAATGATATCTTAGACACTTCTTACAGGAACTCTGAATCAAAACAAACATTTAACCTGTCTTCTTGAGCAATTTCATTTACTTTTGTTCCCTGCTGTGCTGGAAACATACTTTGTGCTTGTTCTCAATGAGGTGCCCCAACAGTTTATCAGGTAGTGCAGCATAATATAAATATTATGGTTATAGATGAGCTGTTCCCTGCTGCCATTTACTTCATGCTTTACCTCCCTTGTCATTTACAAATCAAAAATGTTCATGGACGCAAAAATGTTTACAACTCTTCCAGCTAGAATAAAGGGTATTCTATTATTCCTAAGAGGACTGTGGAAAAGTGTGTGTGAAGTACTGCAATATTCTAAATTCCCTCATATCAGTGATGGAGAGATGGGGACATCTGAGTTTGGATCAGAAGCCAACTTTTATTTCAATAAAATATTTTTATTGAGTATACAAGGCATTTATATAGGGTTTTACTTGTATGGCATTTATATAGGGTTCTGGTTTTGGTAACAATTTCCCATTGGTTACACATTTTTGATGACATCACATCACCTGGTAACATTATCTTACCACAGAGTTTCTCAACTTGTTTCTTGGTCACTTCTTGCCCATAGAAAATTAATCTGTGTCTGTCTCTCCCATGGTTTCTGCTTGATCAGACCTAAAATATCAGTCCCCTTTGTTGTTCCATTGTACTTTCTGTTTTATTCCCTATACTCTCAGTTTCCTCTTGCTCCATTTTTGGTTGCAGCAGAACATGGACAGTCTTGAGAGGCTAAAAATCTCTGTTTCTGATCCTGATCTTGGTCAATGCACATTGTTGGGTGATGGAACAAGGCCACGTTCTGGTTTTTCATCAGCTAAAAGAGAGTAATTAATCTTAATTCTCTTCTTTTTCCTGCAAAATAGAACTTCTGTAGCTGGAGGAAAACAAAATGATTACAGTTGTTCTGTGGCAAATTAATCTTAAAGGGGGAATCTTCCAAAGAAAATCGATAGGTTAGAACAAGATTTGGTATTGCCTTTGAGCCCTGAAACCCAAACTAAACTCAAGGTTTGCTTTCAGCATTGTAAGTCTGCTCTTGTTCTGATGTGCTTTTAATAAGGTATCATCATTTAAAAAGTGAGATTTTCATATATGAGCAATTTTACTTTATGTGGCTTCACCTTCATGGAAGACTCCAGTAATATTTTAAAGAGACCAAATTCTTACGGGTATTTCAGGCAACTTAAAGAAATTATTCTCAGAGGAAATTTAATAAGGTATTAATTTTTTTTATCTTGTTGTCTTCTGTGTTTATTTGAATCTTTCTAATTCATTTAGAAATCTTTCTCGTTCATTTGAATCTTTCTAAATTAGCCTGTTCCATGTGAGAAACTTTGAAAATTGTCTCCTTAGACGGTCAACCTTTTTCTAAAAAAAGATAAACCTAATGAATTTAACCATGGCACCATGGAAATAGCTTTAAAATCAGTTTGGGTGCAGGGAGGAAGGATACAACTGCAACACAGAGAAAGTGACAGGTTTGAGAAGAAAACAAAAAAAGTCTTTCTTCATTAGGCACTGAGACTTTTGTGGTTGCATGTACTTGAGAGGTTTTATTTCCATAAGTGCCATCAGTCAAAACAAGAGTTTGGTGTTGACTCAGGGTTCCCATGGGTGGAAGGACAATATTTTCCTTGCTTCTACCCATTCCTGCACTCAGCATTTTGGTTTGTTATATAAAATGAGTTTATCTAATTAATTGTTAATCTGGGACTTTGTACAGAAGGAGGTCTAGTCTGCAGCAGATTTCATCACTTATTTCCCTGATAACTCACAAGTTAGTTTGGCTGCTAGGGTAAAGAGTTGTACATAAAAAGACAAATATGTGACTAAGCCTAAAAATTTCAGTGAGTGCACAGTCCCCAGAACAGTGATGTGATCAAAGTTCAGTAGTACCCCAGAGTGGTGACTAATGAGCATTATAACCTCTGTGTGCTGTATGAGACCTTCACTTGTCCTGCTTCCTGGCTGCCAGAATTTGGTAGAGGACTCCATTGGTTGCTTTGACATTTTTTATATAGCTCCCAAATGAGACAGGACAGAAGTAATTGAAATTAACACATCATAGCAGTACTTTCGACCTCATTTTATTTTTTTGGTCTGTGAACTGCTGGCTGTAAATGGTAAAGTTATGCACCAAAAATCTTCTGATCTTACCAATGCAAATTTTCTCTTTCAGAATTTCCACTACCCCTTTTTACATCAGTGTCCAAGCACTAAAACAGCATCACAAAGGGATTTGGGGGTGGTGACAGGACAATTCTTGAGTGACTTCTTTATAAAGCTTATAAGATTTACTTAAAAGAAGAATACATTTTGCAGTCAGGGCAGAATGTGGGAAATAGAACTCTTTGAAGACATCATCTATTTCTTACCTTATCTTGGACTGAGATAATAGTTGTGTCGGTTACACATAACTTGTGATACTGCTGTAATTCAGATCAGCACGTAGATTGGTGGACTTATATTTTCAGGTGGCAAAGTGAGGTTTGGTTTGTGTAACTTGATTGTGCACTGCAGATCCTGTAGGGACATCATTCCTGCAGAAAAATCCTCACAATTGCGTTTCAGACTGAATAACCAGACCTCCAAAAGACAATTTCATCCAAAATTCATCCAAAAGACAACTTCACAAATACAGGCATTAAACCCTGTTTCAGTGAGCTTTAGGGGTTGGTTTTTTCCCCTCATTATGAACTTGGACAGTGTATTATAATGACATTTCTTTACTGCTAGTCTTAGTCTTGGACCATTTGTACAGTTACAAAGATTACCAGATACAAATCAAGTTAATACTGATCTTGTTCACAGCATTTAAGTCCAGAAATTTCTCTGGACAGCCTTTAGAAATATCAGCACATGAAATCAGACCTGATTTTTAAATGTGAACATCAGGCTGCTGCAATTCTGACAGTGCCAGAACAAGAACCTTCTTTTTCTAATCAGTATGAAAACTAAGAAAGATCTTTAGGCTAAGTAAAGCTGACTAGCCTTTCATCTGTTCAGGAGTACTTAACTGCCACCAGAGTTCATTAAATTTGTTCATCTTTTTTTTTGTAAAAAAAGGTACAAATTACAGTGTAAATTGTAACAGTGTCTGGTGATCCCAGACAAATCAAATATCAAGATTCTGGGTAAGACATTTACATAGGCAGTGGGACAAGGGAACTGTGCCTTTGTAATGTAAAAGTTCCAGCAAATAATAAAAGCAGAAGGAGAGCTGCAGGAGCTAAGGAGACCCTGGTTAACAATAATACAGGAAGTGCTTAACTGTAGGAGCCTCTGTAACCAAGTTTGCAGAATCTGGGGCCAATGAATATAATTGAGTTCTGCAAGTGGTGGTTTTAACAGTTCCATACTCATATCCCATATGTTTCCTCAAATATTTCAACTCTTGACTCCTCTGTGCTTGGCTTGAGGCTGCAGAGTCAGATTATTTGTTGCCCATGGCAAGTGCTGCTGGAGCAGGGAGTGATGTCAGCCCCTGCAGTGCAATCTGTAACTGCACGTGGGTGAATTCACTGCCTGGCAATTCAGAGGAAACCACGCTGATCCTCTACCAGTTGGAGCCAGATGGTGACTGAAATTATTCAGATGGCACCTACTGCAAAAGCCTGAAAAATGACCCTGCTGCAAAGTACCCAAAGCAGAGATGGGATCCCAGGACAACCCAGGCAGTGTGGGGGGAGTATTTGCAAACACTGTATGGGATGATTTGCCAGTGGTTAATTGTAATCCTTCCCTTCATCCTTTCCTAGGTTCAGCTGATCCACTATAACCATGAGCTGTACACAAATGTCACAGAAGCTGCAAAGAGTCCTAATGGGTTGGTGGTAGTTTCCATATTTATGAAAGTAAGTATTCCATACTACAGATTCCTGATATATAGACAGTAAACTTTTCCCTGAACTGTAAATGTGGGAGTTAGACTCCTCATTATACTACAGCAGTGCCCAGAGGCTCTGATCTGGAATCCAGAGGCAGCTTCATCCTGAACTGAGCACACCATCTCTGCTTCAAAGCTTTTACAATGTAAGGGAAATGAAACAGGATAAGGGAGGTGGGGGGAAAAATCCCTTACATCATAAACATCACTCATAAAACTTTAATGGCTATGGCAGAAGTCACTAGCTTTGCAGATTTAATGTTTCTTCATGAAATGTTATTCATCCAAATCTCTTCTAGAAGGTTGGGGCCCTGGGAAAGAGGGCATGTCATGCTGATGTGTCAAAGCCAGCAAAATCAGTTTTTCTCAGTGTTATTTAAAACATCTTAAAACTATCAAAACTGAAAGAACATTAAAAGTAGAACTTCTAATATCTTCCATTTCACAGAGCTACAGACACGTGAATATTTTGTCTCCATCCTGTTGCATTCAAGGTACATGGTTAAGTCTATAATTTATAGTGATCTAACACTGAACTCAAGACTTTGGTTTTCCCAAACCTCTTTAATTACATTGGAGAAACCTTTTCTCTCATTTTATATAAAAAATTTATTTCTCCCCTCCAAATATTATTAATATTCTGTCATTATTTGTCTCTGTTTCATCAGCCTAAAAAAGTGAGTAATGCTGAAGTTCACCTCATCACACCTTAGGTATGGGATAAGGGGATTAGTACTCTAATCCCATTTCATAAAGGTCCTAACCAAGCATTAACCTCAGAATTAAAAGTATGCATTTCACAGAGCATACTGAATAATTAGATATAAAAGGCAATTTTCACACAGGTCTAATATTTAAGAAAGATACTTAGATTTTTTTTTTTCATCCAAAATGTATTGTATTATGACCCAACAATCTGACCAGCATTCATGAAAAAGGGAAAAATTAAAGAAAAGACAGAGGGAATCCTGTCAATATTTAGAAGTACCTGCAGGGAGGTGTCAGAGGATGGACCAGGCTCTGCTCGGGGCTGCTGAGCAACAGGAAAGAGGCAGCAAGGGGGCAGAATCTGACACATGGAAAGTTCCACTGGACATGAGGTGTTACCTCATATGTTACCCAGACATAAACCAGAGGAAGAGAGCTTTGGTTTGCAATTAAAACAGCCTGCTGCAAGGAAAATATATTTATCAATAAATAAAATAATAGAATGCTAATGAAAATCATGCCTAATATATCAACCACCTGCAAATTTCATCAGAGCTGTTGGAGAAGAAACCTGCGCTCACACTTTTATTCAGGCTTTAATTTCTGTTCGCCCTGTTCTTCTATCCTTGTGTTTTATTTATTTTACCGACTTTCTAGCAAGCTTCATTAGAAAAACAAGTAAGTAGTTATTTCCTTCTCCCACAATGAAAAAAAGGCAGAACCCAGTTGGAGGAGTATCAGAGAGTGAGTGTGTGTGTGCACACGTGGAAGAGCTGCAGTTCTGGCAGGGAAATGTTTGTGAGAAGATTTTGACATTGTGCATTTTCTCTTCTGTAGGTATCTGAATCATCAAATCCGTTTCTAAATCGTATGCTTAACAGAGACACCATAACGAGAATAACGTATAAGAGTAAGTTTCTCTTCATTTCCTCTGGTAACTGTGTTCTTTCTGTATCAAATAACACATTTAGTGATCCTGAAACAAAAGGCACTTCACTATGGGCAGAAGTTCCAGGTTTGCATTGCCAGCAACTCTGCATGATAAACTCTGGAATGTGAAAAAGCTCATTAGGTCATCACTTTATCAAATGAATTTTGAACTTCAAAGTCTGTTTTATGTCTGAAGGTGCAGCAACAGATTAATGAAATTCTATTTGACACATAAATATGCTGTATTCACACAGAATGCTCAGGAGAAACTGCCTACTGTTAGCAGCAAAAGGGATGTGTGGAGCAGCCTGGATTATATCAGATCTGGTTATATCAGGATGCTGCACCATTAATTGGATTTAGTATTCATCAGTGTTTTCTTTTTGTACAGAAAAGTTACAACATTTCTATTCCACTACTGCTGAATTTAACAGATGTAGAAAGAGGTCATTAACATAGCTTGTACATTTGTTGTATTCACATTTGAAAAGCCTTTAACTGATGATCCTCAATAATTCCATGTTCATATATTGACCTTGGGGAAAACTGGAGCTTAATTAAGGTATTTTAGAGAAAATAATGAAAAATATGTATAAAAATTTAAACCTCTTCTCCTGAAGATCTCATTTCTTTTGTCAAATTGAAGTTTGTAAGTTCAACAATACCAGAATTTAACTTTCAGGAAGTACACAGCAAACTGATAACACAAATAGTTCTTTGTTCTCTCGTCCTGCAACACACACACACCTTTCACCCCACTGATGTTCTTCTGATTTTACCTGACAGTTAACAAATCTTGTTACACCTTTGGTCCAAATAAGAGGCTTCTATGATAATAAAACTCAGTTCTCTACAATACCCATGGGAAGTAAGGCAACAGAGGGTTCTCCTCAGAATGTTTTTTCCAGATTGTTCTATCAGTATCAAATGTCATCTTCTCTGTGTGGAAGGAGCAGATCAATCTCATTTTTAAACTGCTTGTCCTGATTCCTTGCAAAAACATTTCAAGGCTGTTTTGCAAGAGCTTCCTGCCTTCCAGTGCTGCTGCAGCATCCTGGGAACAGGGAATTATTGTTATGGCTATGTGTGCTTTTCCCTGCTCTTTCACCCACAAATTCCATATTCCCAGCTTCTGTCTGGGAACCAGCCAGATGTTCTCCCATGGGGGCACACCCTCCCAATACCAAATATTTCATTTGTATGCTACATTTGCAGTGGGAACTCCTCATCTCTGGAGCTGTCAGCATCCCACAACCTCCCATTGCTTGTTTTGTCTCCTTACAAGGGAAGCACAATTCCAATCACACCTAATTTGGGTTTACTAAATGAAATTTTGCATGAAGATGACTACACAAAACACAAGCTGGAAAAGCAGTGATTAACAGAATTGCTTTAATTTTTAACCACTGTTTTTGCTAAGTTTATGCATTTAAAATTAAACCCCTGGTAGACACAATGCACATAATATTCCACAGGGCATTGGGTTACTTACTGTAGTAACAAGTATTGACTGGGAATTTTTAGTGTAAATTGGGAACATGAAAGTGTTATTGAAAGTAATTTTGCAGTTGTCTTGCATGATGGATTATAGCATCACTGCTGAAAACTAATCTTACCTCTAACACTGCAAGGATTCCTGGTGTGCCTTCAGCAGCTGGAGTTTTTCAGCTTCTGCTTCAGGGCTGCACTCCTGAAGTCAGTGCTCAGCACAGTGCTGACAAAATGCCCAGGCCTCATGTGCTCAAGAGGAGGGTGGAGGGAATGATAAATGGAGCACTGGTTCAGAGTCAGGACAGTTCATAATAGAAATAAAAGGGTTTGGTTTTTTTTTTTAAGAACAGCAACAAAATTAAGTGCTGTCTCTCCTGCTGCATGAAATTTCCACGGGCAAAGAGCATTAAAAGGGAAATTTTTACTCTTAGATATTAATGGCTACAGTGAAGTAAAGTGGACCCCAAGGAATTTTTAAGGAGATTTTAAAGGCTTGTTTTATTCTGTTATCACAGCCCAAAGAATCAACTGTGAGAAAGCTGAAACAAGGTTTTTTTTCAAGCAGGCTTTAGTCAGAAGCTCTGTGGATATCTCAAAAGAAAATTGCTTTATTGTTCCTCATTAAGTGTGTCATTTGAGGGGATAAGTTAGTTTTCTTTCAAAACACTTATGCTACATGAGCTTTCACCCAGTGTTTGATTAACATCAGGGAAAAAAGTAACTTTTTAGATACACAAAATTCCACATAAAAATTTGGTCTTGTCATTGTCTGGTAAGCAGAGAAGCTGAGCATCTCTGCATCCCTTACCCTGTAAATCTAACCTAGATCCTTTTCTGGATTATCATGATATGAACTTTAAAATCAAATGTACCTCCCTCCATTCAATAAACAATATATTCTCTGTAAAAAGCAATATTATAAAGAGAACATAACACAGATTTTGTGTGAAAGCTGACCCCACACATCTATCACAAACATAGGGATAAAAGGATTTCCATAATTTCCTAGGTAAATTGTCAGAGTCAAAGCCTTTATGTAAATGAATGTGAAATCTAATGAAATCTAATTTGCAGAGAAGAATTCCTGGGTTTGGAAATTACCCTAAGGCATCAGCAGATCAAGAGAAACAGATTGTGGGCTGCAGATAGGAGTGATGCTGAGGATCCAGGAAAGGCTGGATGGGTTTATGAAGGGAAGTTTGTCACTGGCAAGAGATCATAAGTGGTGATTTTGAGCATTTTGAACATATTTGCAGTAAATATAAGCAAGACTTTGAAGTGCTACAGTCTGGTATTAATACCAAGCCACCAGGTCTGCTTCAGCTCCAGAACAAGAAACCCTTACTAAGATGTGGGCAAAGGGCAGACTTGTTCATGGGAAAAATGTTGGTAACCAAATCTTTATTGTGCAGTCTTCTGTCACAGAGTCATCTGACTTCCCATGGGAGTATAGCTCATGTACAGGCATTAATAAATACTACATTTTCTTGGACAAACTCTTGATTTCATTCACCCCTATCTTCCACTTTTCCTGAAGTGATATTTTCCTCCAGTTTCTCATATCAATATCCCTTGTCTGTATTAATTTTCATTTAGTTTTCCATCTCCTAGTAAACATTTCAGGGCAAATTCTACCTGGTTGAAATGATTTTAGCCCAGCTGAAGTCAATGTGTCTGTGAGAAAGCAGAATTGGTCCTTAGGGATCTCTTCTGCCTGACTCTGTGCCACTTGGTGCTAAACACACCATTCTCCATGACTCATAAATAATGAACAGGATGTTCATGTGGGAAAGGGAGAAGTGTGGGATGATTCATTGAAAACAGGCACTGGCATGAGAAAAAATCCATCAGTTCTCTTCTGATGCAATTCAGCAAAATTATAAGTGCACTGCAAATAATGTTTTTAATGACTAGGACACAGGTGTATCCAGTCATCTCTGCTTGTTCTAATATAACTGCATTTTGACTGTGTTTTCATGCTTCTGTCTGGAAGATTTGTGTTTAGAAAGAGGCTGTCATGGGCCATGGGCCACTGAAGTCTGGGGGTATTAGAAGAGGTGACAGTCACCTCCCAGACACTGATGGCACTTCCCCTTGTGCTTGAGGATGCAGCCAGCCATCAGCAGGACAATCACCCTGGCTCCAGCTGCAGGGACAGGGCAGAGGACTCCTGTTCTGACAAGCATGAGAGGACCTGCCAAGATTTTATTTTGTAAAATAACAAATGCATTTCAAATACGAAATAACACTGAGGACCTGGTCAATGAGGCAGAAACATTACACTCTCACCTTGGCACTTTAACTGATGCTGTAGCTGCCAATACTGTTGCCCCAAAAGCCTGTACCGTGTTGACTGTGCTGTGTTAAAATAAAAAACAAGGTCACATTTGCTCTGCCTGCGTTCTTTGATTTTCTGTTTCCCAAGACAATAGTCTGCAGCCTTTTTTTTTCCATTAGATTGTACAAGACAAGTACTTTGTTCATCTACGTTATTTCCTTCAGCTACAATATGTGAAATTCAAGTTAAATTACACCTTTCTTTTTTAGCTCTTATACACTTCCTTGATCATTTGGATTTCTCTGCAAATCAAGGCCAGTTCATGTTGAGCATTGAAAGAGGGAACAGCCTCAGTGTGCCCTTTTCCTTGCCTGCATTTTAATGTTCCCTCTGCAAATGAGCCAAATTGGAGACACCACACACTAGTGAAAGGGTTCAAAGAGATCTCACAGTGTTACAAACCATAACCACCCCAGCTTTCTCTGAGATACACACAAGCAGCAGTGTATCAGTAATAAAAAAATGTTTATCCCTGAGTGGATGAACTCCTACAGCCCAAGATTTGGCAGGAAAATCTGAGTTTTAGCTTTGACAGCACTCCCAAAAGTACTGCAGGGCCAGCATTACCCAAGAGAAATAGTGCAGGTAGTACAGAAAACACTGAGGAACTCTGATGAATTTTGAAAGATATAACCATATCTCATTATATTTTGGTACATATCCACAGAATAAATTCTGTTGCAGAGGCATACACCTCATTAATTCCCAGGGAGCCTTAAAATAAAGGCAGGGGTCCTGGTACTGTTTCCCAGCAATTTTTTCACTACAGTTTGGCTTTCTGAGGGAGCTGGCACTGCACCCACTGTGCACATGAAAGGCCAGGAGGCTCCGTGGAGCAGCTTTATTATCATGTATTAACTGCAACTTCCTCTCCTGCCAGAAGGGCAATTAAGTTTTAACTCTCTTGGCCTTCCCGAGGCTTTGTTGAGCAAGAATTGTTAATAACTCCAAAAAAAGGAAAGTTGGCATTCTCCAAAGGCTTCTGCATCTCAATCAATAACTTCAAGAAGTTTTTGACTCCAGTCCCTAAAATGATTCAGAGTTGTGCTGTGAGTGCCTGTGCTCAGCTCTCAGTGTGTGAATGGGAATCTCAGTGCAGCTCCAGCCAGCAGGGGCAGGGATGTCACTTGTGTTACCTGTTCTTTTTAAACTGCTGGAGCATCCAGAAATGTTAGACTTCATTCTTTGGTAAAACTGAACATCATGTCGTCATGTTCTGGAATTAGGAGACATGAAAAGGGTGCTGTTGTTTGTTTGTTTGGTTGGTTTGTTTGTTTGTTTTTTGTTTTGTGATGCTACTGTTTTACCTGTGTTGTTTTCCTCTGTTCTCCAGATGATGCATACTTACTACAGGGGCTTAATATTGAGGAACTTTATCCAGAGACATCTAGTTTCATTACATATGATGGGTCAATGACTATTCCACCCTGCTATGAAACAGCAAGCTGGATAATAATGAACAAACCTGTCTACATAACAAGGATGCAGGTAAAGCAATTCACAAATTATTCAATCTAGGATAGGTACAAAATATTCTTTTAAACATAATATTTATAGCTTTACATTAGATTCAATCCTTGTGCTGTAGGGATCTCTGCATGCAATTTATACAGCTTGCAGAAACACTGAAGAAGTTTTTTGTCAAAATAAATATATTGACTGTTTATACACACAAACCTTGAGGGGGGCCCTGTTTTCAGTGAGGGTTTGAACCAAATGGTTTCCAGCAGTCTCTTCACAACTGCATCATTCTGTGATGCTGTGAAAAGTTACCTGGGGGCTCTAAAAAAGGTACAGCAGTGTTGTACAAACATAACTGAGGTTATTAAGGACAACAGAGGCCATTCCTAGGTCTGAATAAACACATGTCCATAGCACGTTAATGTGACTTCTGGAACTAAAATCAGCTGATGCTTTCTGGTATAGAATAAAATTACAGGATACACACCAAAAATACCTTTGGAAAAATCAGATTGATATATTGAAGCCCCTGTTAGAGAGAAGCAAGAGGAATTATGCAAGAGAAAACACAACTTCACATCCAAAAGGAAGCTGCTGAAGAAACACACCAGTGGAAAAATCTCAAAAACTACAATTCTGTACAACTTGTTTACAATCCAACGCCTGGCATCAAAAAGCAGAAATTTAAACAGTAATTACCCTCTTCTCCAGTGTTTCCATCAGTGAGTTGCCTACAGAGCTGTGAGCTGAGCTAAAACCTCCTGTCTTGCATACTGGAACCCCAAGGAATACTTGAACCACCATCTGCCTGCCCCAAGCAGGCAGGAGAAGAAATACAGCCTGAGAAATGAAATGAGGAACAAGAAAACAACCCTAAATATCACTTTGAGATTTAAACTCATATTAACATTGTAAATAAGATGACTTTTAAAAGCCTGAGATGTTTTATTTTTGTGATACTCCTTCTGTCCAGTTTAGGCTGGAGGCAGAAAAAGCACTTTGTTTCTCTTCTAAGTGGGTGATTTGGGAAAATGACACAGCTGAGCACAGGCAAAAATGCTCAATATTGTGGACTTTTCAAACACAGGACCTGAATATTTTCCTACAAGCAGCATTTTTAGATCCAACATTAATATGCAAAATAAGGATTAGAATATTTCTAGTTTGTGCTGCTACCTTTGGATTATAACCTCAAGGCACTTGCTCCTTGTCATGATTTAATGCTTAATCACATCCTTCATTAATACTTAGTTATATCCTCTATTATTAATGCTGCAAATGGATTTTGTGGAATACTTACTAATTATGTTGTATACTCAGACTGAAAAAACAATGCCCATCTCAAGTTTTCCCTAGAAGCTGTTAAAGACTTCCAGTACATGAAACCCAGCTACTGGATTTCCCCATTAAATACCATAAACAAACCTCTTAAACTGTACACTGACATAGAAAATATTTTTGTTTTATATCTTTAAACCAAAATATTGAGGATTTCTGGTTTGTAACTTGAAATTTTTTTCCCCTCTCTGATTTTGGTTTACTTGAATCAATTAAGAGTTGCATTAGCCACCATAACAGCCATTTCTGTCGTCCAGTGCTGGATGCACAGGATAATTCAGAATTTCCCTTCATGCTGTGAAACCATCTCAGAAGAAGGCAGGAGTCTGCTGTAGGAACACTCAGTCACAGCACAGACAGCATCATGACAGACCTGTCAGCAAAAAAAAAGGCTCTCACTTTTTAACATCATTAATTTCATGACTTCAGCAGCATCACTGTCAGTTTTCCTTCCCATCCAGCCTGCCCTACCTGGTTCTTGAATCACACCAACCAAAGCTGTGGCTTCTCAACTGAAAGCTGCACTGATAGCTACAAAATTCAGGAAATTAGCTCTTGTCATTCATCAGGTTCATTTGCTCTGTACCAGCTGCTGCCATCCAGCACTGTGGATTCCATTTCTTTCCAGCTCACCCAAGGGCACTTCA
The DNA here is from genome assembly GCA_013397075.1 of Rhabdornis inornatus. Taxonomy (NCBI): domain Eukaryota; kingdom Metazoa; phylum Chordata; class Aves; order Passeriformes; family Rhabdornithidae; genus Rhabdornis; species Rhabdornis inornatus. The sequence goes on from VWZS01005076.1 coordinate 1,437,115, forward strand.
ATACTGTGTTCATTTGTTCCCCACAAAACTAACCAGTTTACTGGTTACTCTCATTTAAAATGGGGCTCAAAAACAGAAAAGCACACAAGGAATGGTTTTAAGTTAACTCTGACTACAAACTGTCAGAGTTAAATTCTGTTTTACTGAAATTCTGTTTCGCTGAAATTCTGTTTTACTTCCATTTATTAACAAATCTATTTAATAGTGTTGTATGTTGTTTACTTACAGCAAAGACCGGTACTAAAAACCCCTTGTTTTGTCTTTATAGATGCATTCTTTACGACTGCTAAGCCAGAATCAGCCATCACAGATATTTCTGAGCATGAGTGACAATTTCAGACCAGTCCAGCCTCTCAACAATCGATGTATCCGAACCAATATCAACTTTAGTTTACAGGGAAAAGATTGTCCAAACAATAGAGCACAGAAACTACAGTATAGAGGTATGTTCCACCTCCACAATAACCCTTTCTATGCTTTCACTGAGCTCCTTTCTGTGAGAAATCCAAGGGCATAACAAGGCACACAAAAGACACATAAAACTCCAGATCTGGGGGAATAACTGTGTCAGTCAAATGTCACACATTTGAAATAGATGAGTAAATGTGCAGGAAAAGCATGACAAAAAAAACAGCCTGGGACATCAAATGTGTTTTTTAGAAGTACACAGGACAGGTCCTTGGTTTTCTAGCCTCATTTTAAAGTCTTCTCACCTTACAAAGTGTATTTTGCTCTGGTTTACTCACCCACGAAGGGGAATGAGCTAGTCTTGATGACAACTGATCTCAAACAAAATTAATAATTGAGAAGACTTAATTTCACTTTCGAGGTGCCCCACCATAACAAACACCTGAATTGCTAAGTGTCGTGTCAGGCTTTGGGTATGAACAATGAATCAGCTCAGTCACCTGCAGCTGGAGTCTTACACTGCCACAACTATGGCTCACAGCTCAGCTTCGATGTTCCCGTGCATCTCTGAGCCCCATGCACACAAATCATGGTGTTGGAGTGCCCTCACAGCAGTGAACCACCATTAGGAAGGAGTAGTACTAAAGGAAAAGAAAGGACATTTTCAGCAGCAAGGCAGATGACAATGCTGCAATACTTCAAAGAAACAGTCATTCAGACTTAATTCTCTGCTAGAAAGAGGAGGAAACTGAATCTCCTGGTTTTCTTAAGACATTTTGTCTTAGTGCCTAATACAGTGTTAAATCAGTTTGATTCACAATGTTAAATCAGTTTCATATTTGGAGTTTACTGAACCATAATTGTTTTTTTTTTGTTGTTTCTCTTCCAGTAAATGAATGGCTCCTCAAATGAGACAAAGCAGGCAGAACCCAAATCCTCGGTGGAATGCTCCTTCTGGGAACTGACATCATCTCCAATGCACCCAACCTCCCTCTCTGGGCTCACGTGCACCACGTGCTGTGGGGAAAGAGCTGCCATGCTGGAAAACTCCTCCAAATTCATTCATGTGATTGGTGGCCATTTCAAAACAAAACAAAGAAAAAGAAAAAGTGTTACAGTAAACATGATTATAATTTTCCTGAACTAATTTAGAGTCACAAAGAAAGACTTTTCAGCCTTTGTACATAGGAAATTCTTCCTCTTCTCCTCCCCCTCCCTCAATTGAAAAAAAAAAAGAAAAAAGGTGGCTCAGTACAGCATCAAAGTGGAGTTGTGTTCTGTGTGCCAAGTAATCCTTGGAAAGCTTTCATTATTTCACAATCATTAATGGATACTGACAAGACAGAACAAGACTACTGTAAAGGAAACTTATTTCTAAGTTACAATCTTTCTGTTAATATAATTTAAAAAGGGACAGACTTTGAGAGATAAGTATTGTAAATATATCACTGCAGAATATAAAGGAAATTGAAATATTTCCCTCTGTCACATATCCGTAGTAGGATTTGGCAAAATCAGAATATATCCATTTTCTGTTTCTTGTTTTACAACAGATCATACGTTGTGTTGGTTACTATTAACAGCTCAATAAATGTCTTTAACAAATTAATTTAGTTAAATTGCTTTGATTTCTTTTTTTCCCTTCTGAAATAACAAGCCTCTACTACTTGTGGATGCATTATTTGTGTTTTTCTCTGTTTTTCTTCTTTTTTTCCTTTCTTTTTTTACGTCATTTCTTTGTTTGCAGCCCATTCAAGTGAGTTAATGACAATTGGGAATGCACTTAGAGATGGTATAACTGTAACTCCACTTTATGGTCCATCATTAACAGGAACTGGGCTCAGAAGCAGAAAGCAGTTGAAACATATCTCAGTTTTAAATTGTCATTTTCCTTGCTGAAGCCATTATTGGAACAAACATTCAATCCTGTAAATTGGTGGTGAAAGGGATATTTTTTCTTTACAGATAAAGCAGGAGCTGACCAAGTAAAAGCAAATGCCTTTTTTTCTTATTTATAATGGTCATTCACTGTGTTTGGTTACTGTCAAGAACTCAATAAATGTGTTTAACAAGTTCACACAGCGCATGTTTGACCTTCTTGAAAACTGAGGGATTTTTCATGGTTTGGTTTTTTTTTTCAGTCTGGAGAGGGGTCAGGTCTCATGATCTCCCATCCCTAATGCCCACATTGTACCATATGTAAGTTCCTAGAAAGCAAGATGAAGCCAGCAAATGCTCTGGCACCAAGGAATTGTTTACACCAAATGGAAGAACAGACACTTCAAGAAGTGAGAGGGAGCAGCCAGGGAGCTTTAATGTGACAAAAATGTTTTATCTGTGCAAGGAGCACTGGACAGGAAAGTTGAGAGTCTGTGGTTTGGAAAGATTGCAGCTTGTAGAGTGAGAAGAGACCAGGACTGGCCTCCAGGGGAGCCTCAGGATGGAGATGGAAAACTCTGAGGAACCCAAAATGATCAAGGGTTCAATTGCTCGGTGCAAGGTGCAGGGAAGGTGAGAAGGGCTGGCACAGGGGTGTCCTGTCTGCACTGGGACCTGGACTGTTCCTAGGATCCTCTCTGCACATTGTAAATTACTTTGTAAATCCTCAAGGTGTTTAATTTCCAGGATCGTGTTTATGTATCTGTAAAATACTTGATCCTTAAGTTATTTCATTTGAAGCATTTCAAATGGCTTCCAACACCATGCAGTGACTGAAAAATCCACAACACAACCACAGAAATGTCACACGGTGTTACACTGTAGATTAATACTGTCAAATTCTGTAATTGAAAAAAGCAAAATTTCCACCTCAAGGTTTGCCTAGCTAATAAAAACTGAAAAACAATGCCTTCAATATTTTTGAGTGATCTATAACTTACAAACTTGTTTCTCCTACTTGCTTGGTGTCTTTTAAGCTTCTCTTAGGGTGCAGAGTAAAGTTCCTGACAGCATAAAATCCACAATTCATCAATCTCTATTTTTGGACAAATATCCAGCAGTTGTTGGTCCAAGTTTTTCCGTGACAGAAGGTAAGGAAGATAAGCCAGTCCTTCATAATAAAACTTGTAATAAGTAATAAACCTATTTTCTATTTTAATGAAAGTTGATAGAAGGGATTTAAGGGGAGGGAGAGATGTGATAGAAGGAAATAGTCCTAGGAAGGAGTCATGCTGTGCTTTGAATTTACCCTGCAAATTGAGAAAGGAAGCAAAACTGGGACACCACAAACATATTTGTCAACATTTCCAACTCCATTTTATGAGTTAAGATTTCATATCTTGCCATGAATTGCTTAGGTTTTTGTTTTAATCATAGTTTGCAGCAGAAATAGACCCAAATAACAGTCAGAATTAAGTGTTTTGCCTATTTCAGTTGTGTTCACGTTCAGACATCCAGCCCAGTTGTTCAGATCAGGCTCAGATACTTCTCTGCTCCATCTCTTGGTCCTTTCTCAGCAGAGAGAGGGAGAGTTTTATGGTTTGCTTTTAGCTAGCTGGTTAGCTGACACAAGAAGTCTCTTGGGACTGCATAGAGCTTCTGTGGTGATTTCTGCAGCTTTTTCTGGGACTCTCCAGCTTAGCTTTGGTCTGAGAACAGACCTGGGGTGCTGCATCCTGGCTCCAGACCTCAGCAGAGGCCAAGCAGAACCCTGAAACCCACCAGCTTCCTCCACTGTGAGAAGGTTTTAATATCTATTTTTTTTTCCCGTGCCTGCATGCACTCTGTGTGTTAAATAAACAGGGCTTCTTTCACTTTCCTCCAAGAAATTCTTACCAGATTGTTATAAATACATATAATAAAATTGTCTTTTCGCAAGTATTAAGATGAATGCTGTATGTATGATGTTAAAATAACTTTGCTGTAAAGATACAGTTTTTATTTCTGCTATTAACAAAACTTAGACGTAGTAGTGGGATAGCTGATACGTAGTTATGATTGCAATTGAACTGCCTGTTTAGTTAGGATAATATCCAGTGAACATATGATGAGGACCCTGCTACTGATACACCAAGTATCAGCACCTGCCATCTCAAAAAAGTATGGATCAAGTCCCAAACTGGAGGTAATAATAAAAACAGACTAAAACCACAGCCAAGAAACACACATGCTCTAAAAAGGCAGGCCCAAGGAGTGGCCATGCTAAAGAGTTCCTAGAATATGTAAACTAATTTGTAGAAAATGGTTTATAAATATGCAACAGGCTGATATAATAGAAAATGTATTTAAAGAGTGACTCCAAAGAGAGTAGGCCAAGCACCTAGTCATTAACCCTTTGCTTTATTATCATTGTATCTTACTGTCTTTTATTAAACTTACAAAATTCTACCGGGAAAGTGAACTTTGTTTTCCACAGTATCACTGGTGGGGGAGGGAGTGCCAAATCCTGACATCTTTAGATGAGATGCTCCTTTCAGGATCTCTCCTCCTAACTTGTCTCAAACTAAGACACAAAGCTGAAAATTTTGCAGCTTTCAGGAGGTGAACCTTCCCCAAAAGTGAGGAACTAAAAGGAAAACAGTAAATGGCCAATGTATTTTATTGCAGATACCAGATTTGTAGCAAAAGGCAGATGTTTTGCACATTTTACTTTACACCTCAAAGCTTTAGTACTGAACAATGCACCCCAGAAAATCCCAGATACTTGGTTCCTAAACTAAAAACACTGTAAGTTTTTCAGGGACATAAGCTATAACTGCTCCATGTTTGGATTTTTTTATTAGATTTTATTCCCCAGATACAGTGGCTGACAAAGCATGGAGAGTTTACTGTAAGAGTTGCTGATTTACTGGCAAATGGCTCAGCACAGTTCTCAACAGCACACTAAAATTATTCAAGGAGCTCGTTTGTATGGCAAAGAACAAGCACCATTTATAATGTGAAATGTAATGGAGGCAAACATTTTCAGTTTCCTACAGTGTCAGGCTTCTATTCTAATAACTAAAGATATGTCAAACACATAGTCAGAACAGAAAATGAAAAACAGGATAATAAATCTTCTAAGGACAGGAAAATAACACTTAGTTCTTGAATAGAGGGGAAAAAATTCTTAGTAGTATTAGAAAAACAGCAAAAATATTGATGTAGTTTATGAGCTTAGGCAGATGCTCCCACCCCATTAGGGGAAAAAGAGCTGGAGACAAAAGTAAATCCAAGGGGAGCAAAATTACAGTGGAAAATAGTGTAGCTGCCCCAGAAGGAAGGTCAAGGCTATGAAATTCACCCTTGGGTGGGTATTCCCAGCACAAGGAGACAGCCAACACCTCACATTCCACTTTCTGGAGCATCCAGGTATTTGCACTCATGGCACATGTCCAAATGCACCAGGACCAGCTTTGGACTTGGCCAAGGGAAGGTGATGCTGGCTCAGGGTCAGAATGTCCTTCCCAATTGCTCAAGAGCCATTTTGGATGTGCCACCTCAAGGATTTTGTGAACCCCCCTCAAGGATTCTGCAAAGAAATCACCAGGAATGCCTCATGCTTGCTTCACTTGCTGTCCTGCTGTGCTACCTGAGCTTTAGTGAGACTCCCTGGAAGCTTATCCCTGCAAAGCTGCCCTGAAGGACTCCTGGAGAAGTGCCAGATTTAATGGGCTGGATGAGGAAACAATTGTAAACCCCACATGGTAAGGAGATGGGAATATGTCAACATGATGAGGAAATATCATGTTAATATTCAAATATGCAATAAAAATCTTATGAAAGAATGTTAACACAACATAGAGTCATAAGCACAACAGCAGAAAACAGAATTTGGGAGAATCACAAGGGGAAAAGATTGATCTTTTCCCTCTGACCTGAATTTCTTCCTTAATGATGCAGCAATATAGCAGCAAGCTGATTTCAGTTTGCTGCCTCCTTTCAGACATAATTTAAATTTGACAGCACTAGGAGTAATAGTTACATTCTCAGACATTCATGCCAAAGTTTCACAATACTGGAGGCCTCGCTCATTAAACATTTATTTATATCTGTGTTCCTCGAGCTGCAGAAAAAGATCCAAAAATGGAGCTCCATTGACAAGCATTTCACCCACCTGCTGCTCGTGTTCCTCCCACACAGATGGGCAGCTGAGACATTTAAAATAAAACCAGAGCACTGAGACTCTGCCCTCCAAGCAGTGGCCTCTCCTGCAAGCATGTGAGCTATCAAAGGCAAGCATCACCTCTTGAGATCTTAAACCATGGAGCCCAAACTGCAGAGCAACAGGACTTTGGCTTTCACAAGTCCTGATGAATCCCTGCAGAATTCCAAATACAAATAATGAAGGATTGTGGAATAATTCCAGGTTTCAGCCTTCAGAAATTGACTCTTTCCACTCCTTACATGTTACTTGTCTTACAGAGAGAACTTCTTTGTAGGAGACAAACTTTCCAGTCAGTGTGGGAAATGTCACAGGACGTGGTTGTTATCCCACACAAGATTTCTGTAGGGAGTCTAAACAATCTCAGCTGAAACATCACAACTCTGCATTTTGAAAAACTGATACAGCCAGTGAAATAAAACAAGACAAAAAACAGACAAACAAACAAAAATACTTAAGTAGGTGGTATTCACCAAATATTCAAAAAAACCAGCTTATTCTACTAAAGACCTATCAATGCTGTCTTTTTCCATCACAATGCACAAGGATTTCAGTGCCATGTGGGGCTTCACTGAGGATGCACAGCCCTGGTTCTGGATTTCAGCTCAGAGCCCACCCACCTCCTTCCTCCCCATGTCATTCTTATTCTGGCAGCTCAGACAGATCTTTAGTTTAACTATTAGCGTGTCTTTCAGATTCTCCTATTCCCAGACACTTCCCATGCACAGCAGAAGAATTCCCAGCAGGGCAGAGGTGTATTTTACCACCAACCATTTAGAGCACCATTCTCTCAGCCTGTCAGCAGCAATTAGTCCTATTGAAAAAAAAAAATCTAAACTAGACAAATGAAGCATGCAAACAGCAAAAGTGCAAACTGGCAGCTCAGTTCTCCAAGCAGGGATTGATGACATTTTATGGGAAGCCACTAGCCCCTGTGCCAGTGTCCCCCAGGGTGGTCGTGTTTGCGCATGATCTGCAGCTCACACAGGTGTAGGAGGCTCTGCACAGCCCAGAGCCTGGGGCTGCCTGTCTGCCACCCCATCCATCAAGGGACACAGCAGTGACCACACAGACAGTCACTGCAGGGGCAGAGTGCCAGAGCCCTTGTGCTGCCCTGCCTCTGAGCTTGTTTCCATCACAGGGATTCCTGTAGCACACGCAGCAGAGAGAGAAATGCAGGAGATGATTATGCCTGGTGTGTGCTGCTGCTCCAATCCAACAGGGATTAGGGATGAGCCAACCAGCCTGGCCTTCCCTGCCTTTGTCACAGTGTCACACACGTGTGACAACTGTGGTTTCCAGCACAGAAGTGTTTCCAGACTCCAGCATTCCATTCTGACGGATTGTTGTCATTCCCAGCCAGTGCAAGCAACCATGGAAACAGAAGAAATCTGGGGCCAGGTTCGAGTCTAGAGAAACTGCAGGCAGCAATAACTAAACTGTGCATGCTCCATTTGCAATGCCTTTATGCTGCACTGTGATTTGGAAAGCACTCTGATCTTGCTACCCACATGAAATGGATGAGAAAGGAAACATCCCAAAGCAGGAATGAGGTTGGATGGTTATACTGTAACAGCTTGCTTCTTTATGATGTTTGTTTGAGTGGTTACTCTGAATTTTTTATGTTTTATTACTTCTTTGGTGTTAACACTTGACAATAATAGTATCAATCTTTTTTTCCTATATTTGTTCTTTATTTGCAATTTTATGATAAATTTTCACAAATTAATGAGAAATTTGCTTGTTTGGGACAATTAGCAGAAGAACAGGTCCTATACAAATGATATTAAGGTTCCTTACATAAAGGATTCTTCAAAGTTACACTGCCAAGCAAGAAGGGAACAAATTTGAGATCACCTTCGTGCTTCTCAGAGAAAAACACTGAAAGAGACAAGCACAAAAAAGAAACTTCTCCAAACTTTACTGACTTAAAAATATATTTTAACAGAATTTACCTGTAGTTGATTTACAAAACGGAGCACAGGCATAACATTCTGTGCAAGCAGCACCATAAATACTGTGAAATGACTAACAAGAGACACACAGCAATGCAATCTGGTTGCTTTTATAGTGTAGGATTTGTCACTGTGAATCAGGAGGTGTTGTGAAAGGGCAGTAAAGTCTAATGAGTGATTGTGACAGGCTGGAGCCTGGCAAGGTAAGCAAAGCCCTTTGTGTCTCAGGAGTGGGCATCTTATCATGATGGGTGGAAGAGAGAAAGAAAAAAAAAATCAGACAAGACTGACTTCAAGATGTTTCTCTTAATGAAAGTTTTCATGTCAACAGTCATTACAATGCTAATGTCAACACTTCTTTGGAAGAAATACCCTTACAACATTCATTAGGGATGTCATAAGCATCCCACAACATACGGTGTCTCAAATCCAATTACTTTTCTATTCAAACCATGACCTTGAATAGGTTTTAAAACAAGAAAGAACACAGAAAAAAAGCCCTTATTGCTTATTTGATGGCTCAGTGGCATAGTGCAGAAATTCAGAATTATGTCAAGTTGTCTTTCTGTTTGTTCTGCTTTCCAGTTTTGTATCTAATCTAAAAAAGTGATGGAAGCTTATTTTAGAAAAACAAGTAGTGGCAACATCTAATTCCTGAGACTGCACATTAAAAGCACTGTGTACACAGAAAAGAGAATTTTGAAATACTTCAAGCAGCCTTTGACTGGGTTTCAAGTAACTCTAACTCCAAGGGCTGACATTGGAGTACCTGTATCCTGCATGGCCTGGAGCTGAAATCTCTCTCTGCTGTGATAACCTCCCAGCCCAGATGTACAAGAGCCTCTCACCAGCCTCATTTCCTCACTCCAGCTGCTGCCTTGGGTCATCTCTGGACATCAGTCTTTCCAGCTCAATCCACGGAAAAAAAAAAAAACAACCCAGAAATCTTAGAAGTGTTCCTAAGACAATGATTTAGGGTCTTCACCTGGGTAATTGAAGAAATAAAAAGTAACCTTTTCATCTAAAATTTACCTTTTGAAAGCACCATTTTTACACAAAGATTATTTGGCAACATTTTTGTTAATCAGAGTTTTTCCTCTGCGACCATCTTCCCCTACATGATTTTAAGAAAAGCCCCCAAGGATGTTTTGATTATGTGAAGATCTAAAAATCTACTCCATTCTATCTCAAGCATGTCATGCCTCCAGAAAATAAGGTCTTTGTATTTATAAATGATATCCTACTGGAACTTCTCCTCTTGCTACAAGAAGGGATAGCACTGTGCTGCTACACAAATGGTACTGGTTATAGAAAACTTACAATTCCTTGCCATGTTTTTGCAAGTTCTTCCTAAATCAGATTATATTGTTACAATATAAACACTCACGCCTTTAATGGTACAATTACATCTAGAGCAATTCCAGCAGATAGTTCCCATACTTCTTCATTGAGCTTTGCTGAAATATCTCAAATCATTCTTGCAGTTTAATGCATTTAAATATGTAATTATGTTTAGTATATGTCCATTTATTATGCACAGTCACTGGAAATCAAATTAACTTTGAATATATTTTCTAATTGTTACTTAGAAACACTGGCAGACAAAATAAGTGCTGAGGCTGCATTAATGCACAGATGAATACATTAACCTAAACCTCTGACACCCTTTTTATTGATAAGAAAATTAATTCAAGACATTCACTCATGAAAATATTGTTTTCCTCTTAACTTTAAAGTAACTTACAAGCAACAGTAACATCAAATATGATTAATATTTTAGAAAAAGAAATATTGATAAAAGAAAAATCCAGGGAAAAAAAGAACCCATGAAAAAAAAAAAAATAATGAAAGACCTGACTTGTCTCAATAGACATCAGGATTATTCAGGGGAATAAAGTTCAACAAGAGAGGCTATCTTTTAGAATATTCCATGTTTGCACTGTTATTTATAGTGTGAATTTTGCAAAATGAGAAGCTGATGAGCACTGCAGTAGGAAGTATGGTCATTCAAGGGAAGTAGTAATCAGCTTTTTGGGATTTCCCCACAGTCTGGGGGCCCAGGAGATGTTTATTCCACCAGAGGCTACTCTTGGAATCTGTGACAAATCCCTGTCTCTTCTTAGGTCTCTGTTCACACCTAAAAAAACACAAAAAATGCCTTGGCAGAGTAGGGAAGGGCTGATGTAGGAACCACCCCATAAACAATTCAGGTGCTGCAGCAATGGAAGCCCTTATAAAGTTTGGGATGGATTTACAGCACAGGTGTGGGAGAACAAGTAGAACAATGGGATGTGGAACAGGGAGCACAGCTGTCCTTGGCTGGATACAGACCCTAGAGGAAGAAACCAAGACATGAGGGAAGAGTTTGGAAAGCACAGCATATGAGGTTATCACAGTTTTTGACATGATGTAGTTTTACAAGGCTGACAAGTAATGCAAACAATGGGCTGATCTTACCTAGGGGGAAATTCTGGCTTGGGGATGTGAGTGCTTTGGAGCTGGAACTGCTTAGGGCTGCAACACACAGGCACAGCCACAAGTGTGCAATATTTCCCATTACTGTGCTTTGGGGCTTATTTAATGATCTCTTCAAGCATAGGAGGAGAGAAACCCAATCCCCTTCCCAAGCCATGAAGAATTGTCAAGTCTGCCTGACCAGAGGGAACTGAGCTATCAAAACACAGCCAGTGATGTTCAGGTAAAACATTTAGAATTTAGATAATTATGTGAATTTTCCAGATGCTTTCAAAAGGACACACCACCCTTTCTAGATGTGTAACCATGGTGGACTTCAGTGGCTGGTACAGGGCTGCTCAAAAAAATGTCATTCCACCCAAATGCCAGGTTCTGAGGCCAAGCTGCACCTTCGAGCTCCTAGTTTCCATTCCCAGTCCATTTCACTCCTTGCATATTTTTCTCTGCATCTTCCCACTGCCCACAGTGAACACAAAGATAAGCATACTGAAAACTGAGCAGGATGAGATTGTGTGAAAAAATATACATATTAAAGAAAAAAAATATGATACCCAAGGTCTGTTTCATCAGTGCTCAGAACAGAGTTGCATAAACTCCAAAAACAGGAAGATAAACGGCTGATTTTGGCTGATTGGTTTTGCTGGGTATGGAGGAAGCTGCTATCAGCTCCTCACAGAAAAATCACTTCCATGGCTGGCTTTTTCCCTCCTCATCAAAAATCAAGCTATTTAAAACCACCACACCTGTGTGTTGTGAAACAAAATCTCTTCTCCAGCCCCCTGCATCATCCTTCACTGTGCTGAAGAGCTGGTGCCATGAGACAAATGTTGCCAGATTTTTTTTTGTGTGCATTTGAAGGCCCAAGTTCAGCAACAATTGATTTTTGATGGTGGCTTTACAGAGACCACACAATATGTGAGTACAAAAACAAATTACAGAGCAATACTAACTGGGGAAAGCAAAGTGTGAAGCATCACAGTCGTTAGAATGCCCCAGCATGAGCGTTTGCTTAACCAATGCTCTCCAACATGTGTGTGATGCAATATCCTACTCTGTGTAGTAGCACCCCTCCCCAAAGCCCTAAGCATTGCTTTGACTTTTTTTATTATTTATTTCATCCTTCACCTAGACAAGACTAAGAAAGCCTTCTCTCACAAACTGTCATAATTGCTTTTGAGTTTATTTTCTGTCAGCAGCTGTGCAATGACTATTGCTGCTTAAGGTTGAAATTCATGTCCTAGCACTTTTATTCCTCTTCTTAGAGTAGTAGATGAAGTGCCCCTTTCTCCCAGATGCATCCCAGCACCCCAGGAATATCTGCACTGATTCTACTGGGAATAAATTCCCTTCTAATTAGTAACCATTTTATGCTTCTTAAAAATGGAAGGTGATACAGAAATGCAAGACTTGGGCATGAGAGGTGGGCTGTGAGAGAACCTTGGGAATGGCAATGACAAAAACTGGCAGCAAGGCCCCAGACACCACACACAAACCTCCTGTGTGCCTACAAATTCTTGAGAAACGAGCTAAAATTAATGCATCTCATCTTGTGAACAGCTGTCACTCTTGTTAAATGAAAAATAACACAGAATCTCAGCATGGGTATATCCTGTATCACTGATACCTGCCCAGCTGATCCCCTGGGCATTGCAGTGCCACATCCCTTCCCTTCATCCACAGACTTGGAAAAGGACACAGATGTCCTGCACTCACCTTCTCTGCTAATACCAAACACAAGGGAGACAAGTCAGGCAAGATCTTCACTCAAGCTCACTCATTTAACACTTGAAACTGGAGCCAAAGCCAGCACAATGCTCATATTCATTTACAAAGTATCACAGATAGGCAGATGATGAAAGAGCTTGCTGAGTTTAGGAATAAAACTTAAAAGCCTGTCAAGCCAGAAGCGTTCCCAGTGACTAGGTTACAGGCAATGCCTCAAACCTGATGCCACTTTCTTCCCTCAGATTTTCATGGGATATCTGTGGTCTCATCCATCTACAGGAAAATCATAGTCCAGGCCTTTCTTTCAGAAGGGATCAAAGAGCAAAGAGATGATAACCTAATCATCACCATTCACAGAGCACTGTGGAGTCCCCAGCAAGAGGGTCCTGATTGACCCCAGAGCCTCATGAATCCCAGTGCCAAAAGTGGTGAAAGCAGCAGTGTTACCTGCAGGGAGCTGAATCTTGATGAAGCAGCATGGTACCCTCAATCCATATGGTCTGGACACAAGGAAGAATCTCCTCAGCTGTTTGAGGCTTTGTCATGCAAAGCAGATGAGCAGGAGCTCCAGCCCTAGAGGCAGAAACCAAAAATGAACAGAGGTCAGAGAGAAACACTTCTATTTCTCCACCTTTACTGAGTCAGCCACAACTTGTTTCAAGATGCTTCAGTGGACAGAAAAACCCAAGCATTTGCAAACTTTGCAGAATCTGTGTGAAGACTCAGACTCTGTGAAACAGAAAATTCCCACATCAATATGCCTATACTGTAGAACATAAACCCAACAACAGTCCACTACTGAAGAAAACAGCCAGGCCAGTGTTGTATCCTCACATAAAGACCCTCAGCCAGCATAGCTGAAGTTTATCTGGGCACTGCAAGCAGAATTACATTTACTCATTTCTTTAGTAGCAGATTTTCTTCCCTTTGTCTATTCCAATGTGCTTCTTTATTCCATCAAACTAAAGCCCCTTTCCACAATTTTGCCCACTATTCTCAAGTACAAGATGAATATGTTTGTAAAAAGCTCATTCTGTTATGGTCTTGCACCTTAAGTATCCTATGCAAGTTTAAACTAAATACAGAATTCTCTTAACTCTGTGAGAGTTTCTTGTGTCTACCTTTGTGCTCATTGTCAAAGAAACAATGTTAGTAAATATAACAATTCTTCTCTCCCCTGCAGCTCAGAGCATTGTAACACTTATTAATGCATTTTTATACACACATATTAAGTGTCATACATGTGGCAGTCATTGATTATTCTGTAAGGGTTGGGGGGCTCATATATCATAGCTCTGGCATACTGATGTTATCATCTTCATGTTTTCAGAGCCCTGTGGAGTTCCATTTTTAGGCTGATACCATAATTTCTCCTGCTGTCAGTCCCAAAAATGTATTGACAAGACTGTCAAGAAGTCACCTTTTATGCATTTATTTTCTCTCCCTCAGTTAATTCAAAGATTTTTCAAATTATAAGAAGGATAATTTAGCCTTTAAGGTGTGAATAAATCCAATTGAGACAATGAATTTAAATTTATTTCTCTTACTGTACAATTAGTTGTTCCTGTCCAAAAAAACTTTTTTTTATCTGGCCTATTGGTTTTTAACTAATATCTAGCTTTTTTGTCTAGGACCTAGAACTCAATGGTTGATTTTATTAAATAAGTTTCTATGCAGTTCCATGACATTGCAAAATCATATTTATTTATTATAAATATTGTATCTTAGCACTAGTACTTTAGTACTCTCCATCATAGATGTCACTATAATGAGAAATACTATGAGAGAGTTTCTAGAGAAAGAGCAGTAAATAAACAGAAATTTAAATTACATTTCTTCAAACCAACTTTTTAGACTAAGAATGACTGCAACATGTAACCAGAGTGCAAATATCTAATATACCAGAGCTGTAAAACCCACATCAATAGGATGTGCAGGTAGGAGAAAGGTGTGTTAGTGCAAGATAATCAGTGAGAAGAGGTCAGGCCAGTCCTCAAGAACAACAGCAATAATTCAGTAACAAATTAGGTATTTAGTTGAAACCAAACTGGTCAAGACAACCACTAAATACTCACAATTTATTAATAATCCTGATGTTAATCAAGCAGATTGTTTAGCAATATTAAAGGCCTGTAGGATGAGCCTTCACATGTAATCAAATCTTCCCTTTTTCCTTTCATTTATTTACAAAGGAATGGGTAGAGCTTTTCAGACATGCATCAGTTTCTATGAGATAGCCTCTTCTCAGGTACAGAATAAAAGTAGTGTTTCTTTAGTGCCATTAAAAGAAGTGCTTCTTGAAAGTCGATCTTTATTTATGTGACCACAAAAAAATGCCAGTTCTAAAGAACATTTATAATCTCCTAGTGACTCCAACAGTCCCCATCTCTCTCTGTTAAAAAAAATCTGTAATGATTGTGGATCATTTCTTACCATGTAACCAACCACCAGCCACTGCAGGCTTGTACACACATGTCAAGCAGATTCTACCAAAGATATCTGTGTTTCTGTCATAAACAGCTGCTGATATTTATGAAGAAATTTCCAGGCCACCATAACCCCACGGTGACAATCATTTGTTGCTTTTTCTGTTTAGAAGCAATAGCAGTGGACACCTCTTTGTGAGTTCCTTCAGACCAAATGCATTAAATTCAATGGGAATTATTCCATTCACATGCTTGGCCCCATGGCCCCAGCCCAGCACTGAAATGCCACTTCTGGAACACTCCTAAAGGCCTGATTTTTCAGCAGGGTTTCATGCAAATTTTACCTGAAAAAACATGTCAGGTTGTGTCTATTCCTATTACTAACCTAAACACCTTAAGCTGGACAAGTTGTAAGAACTAAAATGGCTGAAGCTGCCCCAAAATGCAGCAAGCATGCATTTTGATCAGAAGATGCTGCACATATTGCTGAAAACCAAATTTTTTTCCTCCAAACAGCAAAAATCCATCCTAA
Organism: Rhabdornis inornatus; assembly: GCA_013397075.1. Lineage (NCBI taxonomy): Eukaryota > Metazoa > Chordata > Aves > Passeriformes > Rhabdornithidae > Rhabdornis > Rhabdornis inornatus. The sequence continues at coordinate 1,452,718 of VWZS01005076.1, forward strand.
AGGGCTGGGTCTCATGGCAGCTGTCACATCCATGGGCCTTTGGGGGCTGCACTGAGCCACAGCAGCAGTGGTTGATCCCATTAGGGAAGGGCAGAGGATCCAGGCTGGGCAGTTTGCTGGGATCAACATCTGCTTCCATCTCTTCTTTTTTGGTTAAAAATCCCCCTGGATTAAGCCATCCCCAATGTGTCTTTAAACAGAAAGTTAAAAGGTTCCTTTAAAGTTACAGCTGCTGATGCCTAAATCTCTCCTTCCTTGATGACATGATGCACATCTGTGAGAAGGATTTCCAGGCTCTCTGTGCAGAGCATAGAACTGATGTTCCCATTAAGGCTTTTAAATCTTATGTCTCCAGAAAAGTTCAAATCTCCACTACTGATATCTTTCCCTTTACATACTCTGAAAGCATGATCAGGCTGACCTTCAATCTTCTATGTTTTTATCTCCTTTTATTCCTTGTGATTCTGTGTCTATTCCCTTTCAGGAAAGTTCATATCCTCAATTTCCACCCGTGATTTGATGCCCATAATCCTTTTAGTGTTAAGGTTTGAGCACCATGGGGTACAACCTTGATTCCCTGGCAAAAATCTGGAGGATCAAATAAACACATTTTTTCTATTTGTTTCAAGATAAGCACTTGATTTGTTTGTTTTTAGAGGAGTGGGTCATATAATTTCTCCAAGAAGCAGAGTCTATTGATTAATTTCATACTGCTGAAGAATCACTCTTCCATTACAGGTACAAATACAAAAGTTTAAAAGGTGTTTAGGGAATAAGTGGGGAGGATCACTATAGAAGATGATTTGTATTCTTTCTTTTAAATACACAAACATGGTGGGGGACACAGGTTTTTTTTTTCTTAATGAAGGTTAGATCTCAGGCATTAAGCAGCACCTAATTGTGTGGCCTCAATTCAGCAGCTACACAATTCTTGTCAAAGGCTTGTTTCAATGAACGCTAAAAATGAGTGATTTAATCCAGCTAGGTTGGATATTTCAGTACATAGAGAAGAAAATCAAACAATTCTATCCCACATTCCTACTCACCAGGAAGATCAGCTGAGTACAGACAGCGCATTTAGCTATTAAAGCTGTAGGGCATTTATTTATAGAAATATTTTTATTATAGGAAAGGTAATGGGAAAGTCACCTCCCTCCAATTCCAATGGTGTATTGAAATTAAAAATTATTAAAATTCATTATTAAATATTAACACCTGAAGAACATAGGCTATAAATATGGTATGTGGACTGGATATTAATTTTCACATTCTGAATGCAATATCTCTTGTCACCAAAGGATCTGGAGCACGCCACCCCTTCAGTGTATTTTTTATTAGTACAATGAGTTTATGTGACTGTATGACATAGTGCTGTTATGCTTAAGATAGCAGTAAGTCCAAGGTAATACTCAATAACACAATTAATAGTGAAGGCAGCATTTCTTGGGCACTGAAGGAGTCAGTACATACAGCTGAGAGTGAATCAAAAGTGGCTGCAGCAAAACTGACACCTTAAAAGCATATTTTCAAAGTGCTAAGTATTGCTACAAATGATTACTGGAGAAAATAAAACAGTTTGCTGGGATCTAGTTCCTCTCTTCAACAGAGAGATGATGAAGGAGGAGAGTTTAGGGTGTCTCTTCATCCTTTTAGAAGCACTCTTCAAGAAGTAAATTAACCATGTCTCCCAAAAGGTAAGCCAGCAGGTAAAACATAAATATTATGAGCAATGTACTGCTACCAAAAACATCTTCTTTATCCCACCTGTTCTCACTTTCAGACAGAAAAATGTGGCAACACTTTTCAGAAAAAAATCCCACACTAGATAAGCATCAATGTTCCTGTTCTACATCAAAGCACTGAGAAATTTCAGCATAGGATCTCAAACCCAATTTTCAAACTTCAGTTTCAATCCTCTGCTACATGACATTAAAACACTATATATACACATCCCCTAAATTTAGGCCTTAAATTAACCATAATCTCAAATATAATCAATCACTGTTCACGCAGAACTCAAGGTGCCATGCCAAGCATAAATTGTAATTCAAATATCAAGGTTGTGTGTGCTGCATTCTTGTTTTGTTTTGGATTAAACAACTATTGAAAGATTTTTCCAGCATTCCCTAAAGTAGTCCCCGCTTCACTGCTTCAGCAATTACGAACAGCAAAAGCAATACTTCTTTCAAAATCTTCATAAGCACTGATCAGATTCCAATTTTACTGAAGGCCTCATTCAGCAAAATGAAAAAAGGGACAACCCGTACATTTTGGCCAAACATTTGCAGTATGTAATCAAACATCTTGATTTCAAGGACAGTGGCAAAGTCAGACCACAGAAGATTTAGGCAGTTACTGGAATACCAGAGGCGAGGTGGCTCTGGCTGATTTACCAGGACCACAGCTCAGATTCATGAAAAGGCTCCTCCTTGGTGTTTCTTCTCATCCTCAAAAAATGTTTAAAAAAGTCTGATGGATCCTGGGTGTGGATGACCTTAAGTTACACAAAGGCTGCATCTTAATGTGCCTGAACTCCAGATGAGTATCTTTCATTCCATCATGTTGGAAAACTCAAATCAAGAACAGAAAAAAAATTTACAAATAGGAGGTTTGGCTGGCTGCTGATTTTAAGCATAGATGATGGACAGTGAAGAGAAAGACAGACACAATGATATTCCCAAAAGCCTAAATCTTTCTTCACTTGGAATATTGACTGTGGCTGTCTCTGCTATGCTATGAATAAAAACCATTTTTGGTAGTTCTGTGGTTCAGGCCAAGACCTTGGAATAAGATAATTCATGAGCTGGGCTTCCAGGTACAGGTTACTTTGGGGTCACAGGTCAGCTTTGTGTCTAACTCAGTGTTCAAAAGCACAGGACCACTTCTTACCTGCATTCAGCAAGGAGGAGTTTTTGAGTTTAGTGTCCAAATTCACTGCTCAGGTTACAGCCATGGCAAATAATCCCAGTGCAAATAACTGACAGTGAGTTACGCCTTCACCACAGCTGACAGATTGATTTCAGGTTGGTGGTCTTTTCACTCGCTTTACTCTTTTATAAAAAAAATACATATAGGTTTGAATTCACTTCCTTTCATTTGTGGTAGAGAAAACCTTTTATTATTCCCTTTAATTTCAAAGAAAAACAGCAGGAGCGTGAGGGAAGAGAAGAGCTGGGGAATTTCTAAATAGAGCAAGAAATTCACAAATGTTTGTGGTTCCCTCCTGTAGGAATGCGATGCTGGTGGCATTTGTAATTATACATCTATCAGCAGCAGCACAAAACATTTAATTATATTTCTGACACATTTATTTCCATGTCCTCTGCTTCCCTCAAGTGCTAGATATAATCACCCTGCTGGACTCTCACCTGCTATAAATCACTTGCTCAACATGGTTTATCACTTCATTTTAAAAAGCCAGAAAATCTCCAGGAAAGCTGAAAGGACCAAGCCATGCTTTCAGTAGCTTCTTTATGTCCCTGTGCACACACGTGGATGATGCTGAAACATCAATCATCCTGCTGGGAGCACTGAGGTACCCAGAGCTGCATCAGTGCTCACATGCCCTCAGATTTATGCTGGGGAGGGTAAAGGTGCTCAGCTCTACACATCACATTTCTTTCATGTCTCTTTCATGTTTTAAGGGCTAGGAGCCCACACAATACCAAAAATTTTCCATCCTTATTTCTTCAAGTTCAAACGGGGGAGATCACCCCCTCAAAGCTTCCATTAAAGATAAAGTCTTTACTTTCTTGTAACTAAAATATAAATCTGTATCAGTTACTTAGAGGAGAATGTAATGGGAAAGTACCCAGCAGGGTTTTTTTGAGGAGTTAACACTCTAGGAAAAACACTACTTTCACACAATGTTTAGATAAGCAGTGACCTGGAAGAGGCAGAAGGTAGCTGCTGTTTTGGTATCTGTTAAAACACTGTCTGCTGTGTAAACAACAAGCATAAAAATTTTTCCTACTGCATTCAAAACTGAATGTTATTTGTTAACAATTCTGAATTTTGCGAGAGCCAATAGGAACTGTAACTGGGTTCAGCATGGCAAGAGATTAAGAGTCTCTTATTAAAACATGCCTTTGAGTTAACATGCTCAATGCACAGGTCATCATCCTGGTCAGAGCATCGTGGCATTTGACATATTTATAGAGAGAGAAGAAATGAGTCACTGAGCAAGTGTTCTCAGAAGTTGAAATTTCATGTGCACCATCACTTTGCATCACACAGGTCTTAGAGAACTCATACTGGCCAGAAGGATCAAATTCAGGGCAACCTAAGCAGAAAATAGCTGTATTTGGTATTCAAAAGAAGTAATTTTTGGAGATATTCTGTGTATCATACTGTGCAATATTACATAATTGACTACCAGAGAGGGGAAATGTTCATATTAAGAAACATCTACCTGACAAGAAGTGATTGTACCTCACAAGTGTGGTTGGTACCCAGAATCACAGAACAGAAGAATGAAACTTGTGTGCCCTAAGATCGACGTAAAGCTCCTTTCAGCAGGACAAACTCTGTCTGAGCGAGGTTCTGGAGCCCCTGGGACACCTGAAATGAGCTGAGGACACCTGAAATGAGCTGAGGACACCAAGCAGGGCAGCACAGCTTCCTGCAGAGCTCCCCACACCGAGCTGGGTGATGAGCTGCACCTCCATCTGCTGCAGCAGTGGCACATTGGGCTCTCCACATGGAAACATATGGCTGCTCTCAAACCAAACAAATGGAGCTATGCAGATCGACAACATTTTTCCATTTTTAAATATGCAGCTTGTTCAGTTTCTAGAGGATAAATCTTGCAAACCAGTAAGTGTTATGGTTTGCTGAGATTTTTGATGGCCATCTGGCCCCAAAACAATTGATTGCCAAAGTATTGTCTGTAATCATCATCTAAGAACATATGCTTATACCTTCCTAGCTCATCCTAAACAGCCAGAGGTTACATGTAGTACATAAAGAAAAAGAAACAAAAGAGATATAAGCAGCAAAAAAACCCACAACCACGGCATGAATTTGATAGCACTGTAGCAATGTATTCAAATGAATTATTTCCCTGCTTCCATCCTAACAGGCCCCACAAAAACACATCTGCACTTGTACTTGATGAGTTATCAACAGCACTTGTAAATCAGTGTGCTTACTGTTGTTTATGAGCAAAACCAGGTACAAGAAGCCAATGAACTCACATAAATCTGCACACTTTAATAAGGCAATTAATTTATAAAGTAGATTATACAACAAGGGAAGTTAAAATATATTGATGCACGGGGAAATTTAAGTGTTTAGGTATAATTCAAGGTCTAGTTTTCTGTTGTATGCAGTAAGAATTTTCAGTGTTGTTTTACAAAAAACACACAGGTTAGATTTCAAGTTAGGATATGTAAGCATTGCTTTGGTGGTGCTAGAAACCAGTTTTCTTAGAACAGCAAAAATATTTGAGGAAGAAGGAACTCACATAGTGTCAACGATCAAGGAATCCATTTAGAGCTGTTTACAGAGCACTGCTTTCTCTCATTTTTTTCTGACTTAATTGTTTTTCATTCTACTTCTTTATATCAAGCATCACTGTAGCTACAGGACAGACCTGGCCCTTTCCAGCTCCTCTGGTCAAGGCAATGCTTTTGGAAGTCAAATACCTTAAACTGCATAAGCCAATTTGAATTTGAAGCAGCCTTTAACTTTAATTTCAGCCTTTTTCCTTTGCCCCCTCCCTAAACTGTTCAGCCTTGCTTCAGTCTCTTGTGTGTGAAGAAGCATGTGAGACATATGAGTTAGATCTGGAAACCAAACTGAAATATGTCTGTCAAAAACACATATTTAACCTGGTTCCCCAAGGATATGGCTCTGCTTGCACAAAGGATTGGGCAAAAGGAGCCCAGAAGACCAGCACCCACAGAACTAACAAAAATACAGCTTTACAAATGTGACAGGAACAGCACATGCACTTGTTTTTCCAATTGTGATGGAATTAAATGAGCAGAGTACTCTTACTGGACTCCTCCCAAGCATTTAGTTCTTCCTCAGGTGTTTAGACAAATAACAGCAAAGTCTGCAATGAGATAAACAGACAAAATAAGGAAGGTTGAGCAATGTGACCTAAATAAAATCTGAGATGCTTAAGAGCTGTAAGGACTCCCCAATGACAGAAACTTTTAGATCAATAAAAGCTAGGAAAAAGAAAAAAAAATGTCATTTAAACCCTAATCTATTATGTCCTTCAGGGTGCCATTACATCTCCTTCACTAAATACTGAAGGTGCTTAAAGGGCCATTTTGGGGGCATTTTAGTGTTTCTTGGCACCCTGAAACAAATGGAAGTGATGGCATATTTAAATATTACATGATTCTTCCTGCCTTAGGTTGCAATGCAAGATGTGACCAAAAGTGTGCCTTCTATTTCCATCTGTTAAAACCAGGTGGGGCAGTGTTTTTATCTCTTCCAGACTCTTGAATCTCCAAACCCACAGTCCTCAGGTGAGCCACACATTCAGGGGATGTTTCCATTTCCTCAGCCTCCTAATGCCCCTATCCTTATTTCACAATCTTCCTTGTATCATAAAGGCTTGATAAATTACAATTTTACATTAGTTCATTATCATATGTTCATTACATTATAGTGTTGGAGAAAAAAAATTGTTTACAATTCCCTTTAAAACAATCCATGTGGTTGTTGTAAGTGATCAAGCATTATTTTAAAAGTTTCCTCATTCTTTTAGATTTTATGTTAAATTAGAATCAGATTTAAGCACCCTATAAAAGAGCTTGTCCTCCACAGGGAATTACCAAATCAAGGACACAAATTGTAATGCAGAGAATAAAGAAATTACCCTCTTACCATATAAATTGGATTAGATAATCACTAATTTATCATGCACAGTCAGAGATGTATCTTAGAATTTTAAAAGACTGAGATTCTTAAAAGTCCACAGAAGAACAGGAGAGAATGGAAATGCACATCATTAGTTGCTTTGTGTAATTCTCTCTTGGCATCCCCACATTGGTTTTCTCCTCAGCAGTGTCTTAGTTTACCAAGACAGCCTCTAGCTTTAAGTCTGGTCTCATCTAAATCCACCTGTCATATGCATTACTTTTGCCTCAGTGACTACATTTATTTTGCAATTACTCCCTACTCAATGATAAATCAGAAATGGAGACACTGATCCTGGATAAAACCCCATGTAAATGCAAAAATGTATAAAAAGCTGGTTGGTTTTAAATTCAATTCCTCTCCTAACTATGCAACAATACATTTCTTGGAAGTTTCCTGCTCTCTTGAGTAATTAAACAAAAAAGAGAAAAAGAAAAATCCAACAAAAATCCCACACACTAACAAACACACAAAGATGCTTAGAAATTAAAATCATCTCACTGGAGAGGTTTTCTGGATATTGTCTTGGACAAAACTGTGAGTGAAAGAACTCAGGCAGAACCCAGCTCCTGATGCCAATTTCCCTGTAACACCTTCAAATGCTGTCATGCAACACACCAGCCCTGCCAATGTTTTGTTTGCTTCTCAACCTGAACTGTTTCTCTTCTCATTCAAAATCCTCACCAAAACAGCAAAAATTCTCATCAAAATATCACACAGCAGTGGATCTCCATCTGCATCCTTTGTATCCCTGAGCATCATTTGGACTGTGCCTGAGGAAATGAAGGTCTGAAATGAAGCCCTGAAAATACACTGATAAAGAATAGGGTTAAAATGCTATTATTTACAGAAGAACCAGGGTAAAAATGTTTCTTTAAACTTACATAAATATCTTTGTTGTTTTCATCTTATTCATAAAACATTTCTATGTATAAATATATATATATTATTACATCTACTTGATGTATATTTCACTTCAATAAATATTTTGCCACTAAAACCATAAATCTCAGCTCATGACAGGACTTTCAGGGCACAGGGTGCTTTACTCCTTCATCACACTCAGCCTGTGAAACCCAACTCAGAGATTTGGGGTGGATCATCACAGAGACAGTAAACACACTAGAGAACACCAAAAAATAAATGCATTTTTCATTAAAGATAATGACTTTTTAATTCATTGGGAATTAGATCAGACTGTAACTAGGAACCAAGGTTCACAAAACCACAAGTTGAACTAACCAACACAATATCCACACTGCCAGAGGACTCTCAGAAAATCTGCATTTGCTGAAAAGTTGGTATTTATGCATTCAAGTCATCTACAAGACTGAAGAGTATAAATTATTTCCCCACACATTGGCAGTAAATTTATACTTACTCAACTGGCTTCAGATCTGATTGTTTCAGGTGGCAGAATAGGAAAAACTTTGATGTTTGGCTAAATCTGAAAGTTCTGCCATCTGTTCACAATCAATTTGCCAACAGAAAGATGCCAAAATTCTTTAATATTTGTCAGGAGCTGCTCACTCCAGTATTGATTGTGCATGACTGAAAGACAAAAGCAGCTCATGACCTGCCTGGATCACAAATGACAAATAAGCAGGCTCACACATATAAGTTACAAAGGAATTCAAGTGGATAAAATAAGTACACAGTCAACACTGCCAGCCCTCCCACATAAATAAGCAATGGTTTTATTCTTGCAGTGGATTGAACTGGGAATTTACCTTTTCTCACAATGAGGGAACACTCAGGACAAGCAGTGGTTCTGATTTCAGAGGAATTACCTCGTGGATAAGCAGCTGGGGCTTCTCATGAACAAACCCTGAGCCATGGGAACCACTGAGCAAAATCTAAATGCCTTCAGTGAGCTGAACAGGGATACCCAGCTTGGCTTGGGTTTTGTGATATCAAATATCCTTTCATTCACAAATTCCAGTGTCTCATTCATGCTGGCTCTGCCAGGTTTATCCAACAGGAAAATCCTAAATAGACAACAGCACACCAGTAAATTCTGTGTAGGACATACAGAGGTATCTTCAGGAAAAAACAAACAAACAAGGGGAATACAGCCCAATTGCTGAAAGTTTTCCACATCTCAAATGTTCAAAATGCTAAGATGGAAAAATAAAAATATTTCCAAATTTTAAAAATGCTTCAATTGATATGGCCTGTGCACTTTATTGTGGAGGAATCAGAAGGAATCCTAAAAGTGCACCCAAATACTAGAGAGGGACTCTGCTGTTTCCAAGACCATCACAACAGATATTCCATTTTTAGTGTTTGCCAGCTGGCTTATACACTACATAATCTTCTAAGCTGTTGGAGCATTTCTAATGGTTCAACATTCTTAAAATCAAATGATGCTAATTATAATAAGAACTTAGATTATTATTTAGCCATAGAACAAAATGTTACCAAAAACTGGATACAAAAAGACACTTAGATTTCTAGGCTCAGGAAGAAATTCTATTCATTTTAACTGAAGTTGTCAGCAAGTAACATGAAAAGCAGCCATTGAGTTTAAATTATTAAACTATTTATTGAAATGGCTTCAACAATATGTTTACTCACTGAAGAAATCAGAGCCCCTCAGAAAAATAAATAAGTAATTTTTATTTTAAGAAATTGATTAAGGAAGTTTGAAAAATAATGAACACTGGTGGTGACTGCCACTGGAGTTCCAGCCAGATGATTTAATTTAGTTGGTTGGAGCATCCTTAATTGCAACTAATGCTTTCCAAAAAATAAAGGGTGAATTAAAACAGACACTTGTTCTTCCAGAGGAGGTCTTCTCCTCTCTCCAGAATTCCAGTCAGCTTTACAAATGAATAAAAATGCAGAAAGGGCAAAGGAGAAGTCCTGCAGCACCCAAATGAAACTCAGGACATTTGCCATTTTGCTTCCAAGTGGCAGCAACAGCAGCACTGCTGAGGAGTCAGAAATTCTCAGCTTTAAGCTCCTCAGGGAGTGCAAGTTTTAGGAAGTGTAGGTTTTAGGAAGGGTAAGTTTTAGGAAGTGTAGGTTTTAGGAAGTGTAGGTTTTAGGAAGTGTAAGTTTTAGGAAGTGTAGGTTTTAGGAAGTGTAGGTTTTAGTGCACACTGCCAGAGCTCCCAGCAGCAGGAGATAAGGAAAGAGTTGCCCATGGCTTTGGAAGTTGTTCCTCAGTGGAGCCTCTCAAACCCTCCTGGCTCTGCAGTGATTAACTGAGAACAGGTACAAGGTAAAAATACTTGTAGGAATCACCCCTTGGCTGCCTGCATGTGCTTTGCACATGGAAATTCTCCAAACTGCTGCTCAGCCTGTGGGCACTCACAAACAGGTAATTAATTCTCTTTACTTGCTGCATGTTCAGTATTAATCTACTGTACAGATTTTAAGGTAAAATAGGCTGCCAGCCTAATAAAGACTACATTAACAAAAATAACTTATTTCAAATAGCATATTTTAAATATATAAATTCCAAGAAAAAAGTCTTCATGAAGATACAATTCCCCTTCTGGCATTTATTTTATAGTCTTCCTCATGGCTTTCACTACACATAGAGTCCATCACATGATTTCAAATATTTTAGGTTACATGCATTACAATGTTGTTCAAAGAATTTTATTAATTTTTATAGATTTCTTTTATTTTTTTATTATTACAATGGGTACAGAAAAAGGAGTTATTTGCATTCCAGCTCCAGTTGATCTACAGACAGAACATTTTCATACAGCAGTAGTAGCAAGGACAGACAAAAAGGAAAGAAAAAATGAACAGTTATATCACATGCTTTTGGTTAGGATGACAATCTATTTTACTGTGGAATCCAAATTTTGGCATGCAAAGATGAGGGCAAATATGGGTGAAAATAAAAGGCATAAATGACAAAGCTTAGTAAAGTTACATCCTGGCCAGGCACCACTGCTTGCTCTTATCAATTACATAAGGTCCCAGAATACATATTTAAAATTTGTTCCAAGTTTTAAATACCTTTTAAGCCACCAGAGACAGTCTTTAGGACCAGGATCTCATAGGCAGCTCCTTCATCAATCAGATCCTACTGTATTTGACCTCTACTGAATAGCACAGAAAGTTCCTCTCCAGGTCTGAGGAAAATAAATACAACACACTGGGTCAACACCAAGAGAGACCAGGGCTCACAGGAACAAGCAAACCCTTCAGCACAAAATGATCTAATGTTTTGTGGTAAGTCCAAGAGGAAAATAAAAATGGAAACAAAACACAAACACACACCAAAAAGAAGATGTAACACTGAGAAATTGTGGAAGGCCTGAAAGTTTTACCCTGCTGCTATTCTTCACTGAATGCTGCCACTGCCACATTAACAGATGACACATGGGATGGTAAATCACATTGGAAATAAAAACATCTTGTTTGTGCAGTTATGGAAATGGTGTATTTTGGAAATGTATCATTCTATCTCAAGCCAAAATACAATTAGTAAAGTTAAAAGTTATATTGCAGCTCTTTATGAAGAAAAAAGTTAGCAGCTCAACACTCAGAGCATGGACAGCTTGCAGGAAGTGTATGATGGGCACCTTTCCTCTTCCTCACCACTACAGCTGCAATTCTGATTTAGGAATAAAAATAAGAAAATTAAATTTTTAAAAATTGTGAGAAAGAATCACACAACTGCCACTGCTGTTCCAATATGCATCTATGGCAACGATCCACTTTACCAAAAGTATTCATTGCCTCTGTTTTTTTAAATCTTTTTCCTCCACAGGCAGCAATTTACATACAGCTTTCAAACTGCTGGAAAATCTTAAATATCTGCACAGCCTGCAAACTGAGAGCATCCTCAGCGCAATGGGATAAGAAGATAGTCTGGATGTAAAACCTGATTTTAAAGAAATGACAAGGTCATAGTCATCTACTAAAATAGTCTGTTTAATCAGCCTCTCAAAGCACTTAACATTTTGTTTAATTCCAGAGATAAAATATAATCCAGGCAGGAAAAAAAAAACATGTTGTGTATTGGTTTAGAAGAGCCTAAGTGTGAACAGGATTGCTTGATACTCCCTAAATAGGAACTCTGACTTCATTCGACTGGACACAGACAGCAAAAAATGAAAAACTCCATTCATAAGAGTGGATGAGAGAAAACATGGAAGACACATTTAAATCCTTATTTTTGTAGCATTTGAGAATATCTGTGTCCTATATGGTGCATCAATAAGATCCACATTCTTGGTGAGTCAGGTGATGCCACTTCCTGGGAATCACCTCAGCCTCATACAACACAAGTTTTTAATTTTAGGTGTAAATAATCAGTAGTAAAGTGGCATCGTTTAGCAGAATTAACCATCGCAGATAATTAATTTTCCCAGAACTTCCATATTCTCCAAATTTCACCATTTCCAGATGGTTCATCAAGAACACAGACACCAAGGAGCTGCTCAGGTTTGTAGAAAGACTAAAAGAAGAGCAAGCAAAGCTGGGCCTTAAGGGTAGCAAGAGACTCTGATAAGGCAAACCTGGATCTTTCAAGTCACTGATATTACTGCTGTGTTCTAGAATTTCAAGTAAAAGCCAGAAATTTCCAATCAAATAACACAAAGCTGACTAACTTGATTTTACACACTGTTGTAATATGTGTCAATAGTTGATTATCAAGCCAAAATTATAAATAGCAAGTGCCCTCCTAAGAAATTATTTCTATCAACTATAGATGTGCCTATGCAAGAACAGAAGAACCTGTGGTCACATCCTGACCATGGCATATCAATGTCTGTCACCTGTAGCACCAGCACAATTCAGGTTTTTTCAGGGTGTATAAATTGCCTAATTTTGTCATTAGTAAGTCAAAGCCTTCACCCACAGTTTTCTTGATTTGTACAAACTGAACTGGTATTATAAGAGTGGTTTTGACCAAGCAGTTGTCAGTAAAAGATTTAAGTTAATTGCCACTGACTGGATGTAAACAGCTGTCAGTCTTTTTTGATTTTATTTTGCAGGTGAATGACAAAGCAGTAACTCTGGCTGCTGGGTACATTGACAAAGACAATTAACTGAATATTGCACTTCCAAAAGTACAATATATTGGCAAAATGATCATTTGCTATGGAAGTGTATTATTTATGTCAGCTAAAGCAGTTATTTCATTTATTTTAGATACAGAATATACTTAATATTTTAGTTATTTGCATTTTGATAGCTACTTATTGTGCACACAAATTTATTTCGTGATACATTACACTTAAACCCAAAAAAAACCCAGGGAAAATTCAGAACAATAAAATCAGAAGTTGAAAGGCTGCCATTCTGTGAGAAACAAGGGAAATATCCACGTAGCCCTGAACAAGATATTGGATGGCTAAATAATGAGAAATCTGAGATATTGTCATAGATTTTCCTGCTAACAGGAAAAGACTGACTTCCAGAACATTGCCCAAAAAATAATTCAATTACTATAAAAAGGGAAAACCAGCAAAACAACAACAGATACGCTATTCAGTCTACCTATTTTTGGAAAAGGCACTTCAGTCTTTCAAGAAAGCTTTTATAATTCACGTTCATGATGAAAAGAATCATCTTTGCTTAATCAAGTTGTATACCTAATCAAATGATTAATCACTTTGACTGTTACATGAAAATTAGGCCTTATTGCACACATTTAAATTTGGGAGATTATAAGATACATGAGTTTAAAATTTTTTTTAATAAACAACAAAACACAAAAAAAAATCCTCATCACTTCATTATCTACTTCTGGCCAGACTGAAACAAACTTTACATGAAGACAAAGGAGGAAATTGCTCTAAGGAACTCCACACCACAGAGTTCTTGAGGGACCCAAGCAGTGGATGGGATTTCTCTATTAAGCCTTTATTCAGGTAATTTATAACTGGTCTGATTATAATTTCCTTTTTGGATACAAATATAGCTAGAGCTCTGAACAGAAGGATACAGTGCCAATTCAAGACATCCTTGCCAACTGGATTTTGCCAGAATAACACTGAAGGACTCATTTCCTGAGAAACCAATTCATGAAAAGCATCAAACCTTTCATATCCTAAACAAACACTAAAATGAAACAGTAACTAAATGAATTGTTAATTACTGTCCTGAGTGTTTATTTGTGTTTTAAAGCTTAGAAATCATAAACAAAGAACTGAAAAGAATTAAAACTGAGAGCAATTTGTGCAAACACATCAGATTGTATTAGGCAACAGAAAAGCCATTAAAAACACAGCTGAGTGTCTGCTAGTCTATATGTGTGTATATGTATATATCTATATATGTACTTGTGAAAAACAGATACAACACATGGAATTGTTTCAGCAGCCACAGCCTCTTTTGGGGTTTGATCTTGCACTCATTGAGATAAGTAGTGGGTCCTCATTGACTTCAGTTGTGCACTGTCAGGAATTAAAAAACTCAACTACTGTAACCCATTTATTTCAGATTTCTATGTGCATTATTCAGCACAGACATAAAAGGCAGTTTGAAAGTGAGGGGAGGGAAGAAATTAAAGTACAAACTCGTAGTCTGTTCAGTGGGAACACACTTTGATGGAGAACCTGGAGCATATCTGTCACCACAGCTGGAAGCTGCTGGGGAAGCCCCAGCATGTTTTGTCTTTAACATCTCATTGTTCAGCATTTTGTACATGGAATAGAAAAATGCAACCAGAACATGGTGCAAAATAGATTTGTCTTTAAAGCACACTGAAGTACCCAGGATGAACAAAGATAAATATCTCCAATTCTGTGATGTCCAACCTTTCACCAAAAGGCAACTTGCTTGTTTTTACATTAAACTTCTTCCCCCTTCTCTTCACTTTCATCATACAACTTCTTCCCTTCGTGCATATTTTTCCCTTTTGCATCTCCCTTTTTGGGTCAGTTATGTAAGATTGTGTGCACTCCTGTTTGCAGTATGTCATTAAAATCCAGGTGCAGTAAGAGCAACAAACCCAGGCAAGGGGTTCCCCTGCTGTGGCTGGGCATTCACAGCAGTGTGCAGGGTTCAAAGGCAATGCTTTCAAAAAAAATATCCTGTCAATCCAGCAAGCAGCTGTCAAATATTCCAGAAAAACAAAACACAGCTTCCATCATATGTTAAGCTTAAAAATGATGCAGCAGGGAAGTAAAGAAAGTTTATATTGTGGGTTTTGATTTATGTGATAATTGCAGTGATTGACAAGAGTCTGAGAAACAAGGAGGAAGCTATAGAAGTTTATAATGCACTGACATTTACAGGCGAGGATGATTGTCACAATTGTCAGAACTTTAATAAATATGTTAACTTTTCAACTCCTGCAATAATGAGATCTCTTCTACTTTCTGATATTTTGTTATCAAATCTCCATTATCTGTCCTTCCTAGCCCAACATACAATGAAAGCATTCACAATGAGTCACCTTTTTAAATGTGATTTTTAAAAAAAGTAAATAAATCACTGACATTTCAGGCTTGATTCTAAGATGGGCTGAGCACCAGAAATGCTTATGGAAATAGAGGAAAACCTCAAAAATTTCTGAGTTCCAATTCTACCCCACTCTTCACATGGGCATAAATCCTGGGGCAGAGCAGCAGGAACCATGCACAGAAAAAAGCAGAATTTTCTTCAACAAATCTAGGTTTGAATTTCCCCAAAGCTTGACCTATTTTTTGTTTTGGTCATCCCTCACTTACATTGAAAATCTAGGAATTAAATCAGAAGCTTATAGAATCCCTAAAGTAGTTACAGTTTGTCAAGAACAAAGCAGGCAGAGCAGCACTCCAGAGGGCATTTCCCAGTTAAAAAACTCCTTTACATACAGCAAAGATTAACTTAACTCTTCTACCTTCACAGGAAACTGAGCCCTTCAAAGTTTAGTAAATATAACAGTTGTTAAAGACTGAAAAATTATAAATGCAGGGGGAAAAATGATAAACACATCAGCCAATTCAGTGCAGAACTGTAAAGCAATACCCAAAGCAAGCTCCCACAGCATCCTGGCTACAGAGAAAAGAATGAATTAGATAATCTCTAGAGCAAAAACATTCCTATTATTTTAGAGATCATGCCACAAAAGAGGGAGTATTTGACATCAGCCATGGTTAAGGAGACCACAGCTCACAAATCATATGTGAGAAATTGCATTCACACAAGCCATGACTGATAATCACAAAGAACTACAGGAGCACAGGAAAGAAACAGAAAATAAAGTGCTTCCATGCATTCCCTGTTAATAAAAAGCCTTTCTCACCAAATATTTCACCCCATGTCAGAAACTACCAAGATCTGGGACCTTGGGAGAAGGACTTCAGCATGACACAGCGCTGGGCTCACTATCTGAATTTTCACTTTGGTAGGGAAAAAAGACAATTGGGAAGTCATTCCCACTGATACGTCCAGGGAAAAAACATCGGAGTTTTACTCCTCCCCAAAAAGGGGAAAAGAACCCAGCCTTAAAATGTGCATAAGCAAAGAGAAGGGGAAGGATGCAAAGCCTGGGATAAAACCATATAGCATTTCCCCAGCCAAAACATCATTATTCTTCCAGCAGTATAATAAAGACATAACATTCTAAACCAAAACTTGATCAGAGTGCACAGTTAAAATTTAAAGTTTGAAAATTCAGGTAGAGGCTCAGGTTGCTGCTTTGAGAATTACTGTTTTCATACCATAGGGGTTGGTGTTGGTGTTTTGTTAAGGGTTTTTTACATGAAAAATTAAGCATCAAATCAGTTCAAAATTATTTTTGATTTCTACTTTGGTTTAAAACAACAAAATGAAAAACAGCAGCAACACAGAGCTTGTGTTAAGAAAAAGTGTTTTGTCAAATAGTACCCACTATTTCAGGTGGGAAATGGGATTTGTATAAATTCAGTTATGATTTTAATATGTAAGGGTTTAGCTTGCTTAACAACCTCCACAGGTACATAAATTAAATTATAGATTTGCTGCATATGTTATTAAATTGAAGTCTGAAATTGCACTGAGAAGATTTACAGCTTTATCTGGTGAGATTTAGGAAAAACACAGAATAATTCCTACAGCAGAAGGGTACGAGGCAACTCCATAAGAAGAAATTCTATTCCTACTTCCTTCCAGGTGGCAATTCCTTCCCACAAGTCCAAAATTAGTTCATTTTGCCAAAGGCCCTGTAGGTACAATGTTGTGCCAGGATGTTGAAAGAGGCTTTTGGAGGCCAGAATTGCTTTTGTGGTTCAGATGAGCAGCCAGGTCAGAGTTGAATGTAAAACACTCACCCACCCTTTAACCTTGTATTTCCTGTCTATTTTTCACCATGCCTGAAGCATAACTGTCTATAACTTCCCTTCCATAATAATTTAAATCTCAATAAATCATACTTATTAAAATATTGTTAAATTATGTTGGGTTTTTAATCTATTTAAGATCAAGTCTCATTAAGACAATAAGAATATTTATGAGCTAGGAACACATGGCATCATATGTTCATTATTCAGGTGTGTCATAACAATCCTCTATCAATAATGCAGATTACCCATGTCCCTTTTCTTTGAAATTTTCATTTAAAATCAATCTCTGTGATTAAGAAAATAGTTTATTTTTGCTCAGAAAACCAGTGCTGAACATCCATAGCCCTACAAGAATGATTATTTATTGCTGGTTTGCTGGCTTTTTCCCCAGTTGTCCTTGGCCACATTCACTCATTTATGAAATGCAGTTCATAATAAAATATAAGTTCCAGCTAAATCAGACTTTTTAGATTCTCTCTTCATGAAACACTTATAAAAACCAGTACATCTCCCCATTATTTCTGCACAATTCTAAAGCACAAAATTTTCCTAATGTGCAACATATTAGTGACAACTTCTAGATCTCACATAATTCTGAATTATTTTTTTTTTAACCAACAAACTTGCAGAATATTCTCCCAGCAAAGAGCAGATCTTTCCTGGAAAAAGCATTTGTGGAGGTACCATTTCTGCAAAGCCTTCAACAGTTAAAAGGACAGACAAAAAAAATCAGCAAACTCCTGCAATAATCTCTTTTAAACATCACCCAGCGTCAAAGCTCCTTTACATTTGGCTACAAAATATTTGAGGTCAAGATTGTTATTTTAATTTTGGCACAAAGGTTTTACAGAACTAGAGATTTTTGCCAAGTAGGGATCTATTAAAAGACACATGTAATCATGCTTTCTCAATTTAACCAGGAATTTAAAAATGTGTATTTTCTATGCTTAAAATCTTGAGCCTTCTGCCTCTAGCTCCAAGTATCTCTACAGTATAATAAGTCCCACAGGTCTAATTTCAGGTTACCAGCTCATTGGTTCCTGTTAACAAGACAATTTTCCCAAGCATTTTTCAAATCTACTAATTTAATAGCATTATCATTGTCTTCCAACTGTGTTAATGGACTCCACAAAAATAGACTTTTGGAATGAATATTCCTGCTCTCACCTCAGCTTTTAAACTCCCTGAAGAATTAGGTCCTTAGAGCTGAAAATGTAATTCATATGTCAAGTTCTGCTCCCACTGCATCTGTCCAATGTAATGAAGAGCAAGAACCTCCTCATGGCCCAAACCTGAGCTTTACCCCACATTTCTCACAAAATGAGCACAGAACCTTCCTTCTGCTCAGTGCACAGCCCTGGCTTTGCATTCCACCAGCACAACAAACCCTGAGAGACCTCCCCAAGTTACTCTTTTACACCAATTCTCCTCAAAAGTCAGGAGGGAAATATAGGCTCTCTCTCGTCTGCTTGCTACTTTCTAAACCAATCCCTCAGATACCCAAATAAATAAATTGCTATTTCACCAAAAGACAAAAAGAAAAGAGTTACTGGCCACTCATGAGGTGTGTTCAGGTAAAGTAATCCTCCTGAATGTTTCATGCAATTATAATTCACATACTACAGTGATTTGTATCAAACAGAAGATGAGGAGTAACATTATCTTCTGAGGAAATGTCTGAAAATTTGATATAACTCTACACAGCAACAACAAAACATAATCAAATAGATATTGTACTGATCAGCCAGATTTGTGGTTTAATGAAATCAATGCAATTGATCCAGAGAGGATTTAACACCAAAAACCCAATCATGTTGTCTGTAGTCTGATTTTGATTCCATTTCCTTGGAATTAAAGAGCATGGGCTGTTTCCACAGCTTGTTTTATTCAGTATTATGATTGGAATGTGGAGTAGGGTCATCACACTTAGAAATATCACAAGTATTGAGGAATGCAAAAACCATTTCCCTCCAAATAATTTGTCTTGGATGCATCATGTCAGAGGAGTCTGTGAGTACTCACAACCTGAGCACAGAGTTACTGTTGAAATCTCCCATTTACAAATAGAATAATTTATTAGATGCTGAACCTCTCTGAATCCCATCACCAACAGCAAGCTGTGTAACAGCAGCTAGAAAAATTTCAGGGAGAAACTTAGATTCTATCTGCTCATCTTCCAGGTGGTTCCTGTTTAAGAAAAGCAGAATTCTTTGAAGTTCTCTCTCCACACACAGCATTTGCAAGGTGATGTTAGTGCTGATTACACACAGGGGATGGACACAGCAGCAGAGCTCTCACCAGCACAGTGCAGAGGGATAAGGAAGCTGCTTGGAGACAGCAAAGGAAGCCTCAGGTGGGAAAAGGTCTGACTCCACAACTCTGAAGGATGCAGTGATGATCCTTTCATGGCAATTTTTCTCTATTGTCTGTGGATTTTTTCCTCCACTTCAGTAAATACACCATCCCACCTAGTGGGAAGAGCCTGACACCCAGCTGGGTAGGAATCATTAGCTGATAGCACCCAGAGGCTTGACAGCATTTACACAGAGCACTCAGTAATACACATTACTGAGAGAGAGGCTGAAATTTAACATCAGTTCAGCCCTTAAAAATAAATAAAATCCTTCTATGCAGTTTGACTTCTCCTCACTGAGCTCTCTCCAAAGCTATTTTTAGCAAGCCCAGCTGCAGGGGCTGGTGCTAAATATCAATATAATCTGTAAAGCCAAACACTTCCACTGGCACTGAGAGACAGGGCTGCCCTCCACAGAGCCACGATTCTGCCTGGAAGGGGACATGGAAGCAGAGGTTTGTTCCTTTAGAGGATGGGAATAATGAGCACTCTCTCTCCAGGACAGAGACGGTCAGTATGTACACAAAGGTTTTTAATTTCCAGTTTTAGGAGCCCCAGCTCTCTAAGGAGAGCATATTTTTCCAAGGAGGGAGCAGGGAGAGGGGTTTTCAATACCCACAAACACACACAGAGCCCCTTCCCAGTTTCCCCCTGAGCTTCTCCAGTTACCAGGCAACAGCTGCACAGCCACAGGGGCATTTTCCCCCATATATTAAAAAAGGAACAAAAAACAGGTGTAGCTTTGTGTCTATATAACCAGATACAGGTGTAGACAACAGCTTCCAGGCACAGGCGAGCACAGAGCTGGGTCTGGACAGGAAAGCACAACCTGGACCCCCAGAGAAAGCTCTGGGAAAAAAAATACAAAGTACAGGTCTGGATCTGCCATGATGGGACAAACCCATCCTGGCTCTGCTGTGATGGGACAAGCCCTTCCTGGGCTTCATGGGAGCCACAGGCACCTCATGGTGGTGGGCAGGCTCAGCCCAGTGTCCTTGTGACTTATTGGCATGCAGGTGAATGATGTGGGAAGCAGCAGAAAACATTTCTTAAAAATTAATCCAAAACAAAACACCGAACATCCTACCCAAAACAACTTGAGGTTTAAGTTGCTGCCTTTCCAAGGCAGACAGAGGCTGGGCACTCCTGCCCTATTTCCTCATTCTCCACAATTCCACTGCTGTGCACACAGGAGCAGAGTTAATAAATGCTCAGTGAGCAGTATTAATCTGGAGTTCTCACAATTTACTCGTTTGCTAAACACAAGGCAGTGTGGTTTTGGTGACAGGGAGAGGTGATGTGCCTGCAAAGTCACATCATTTCCCTCAGACTGTTTCTTCATCACAAGGAAAACTTTGCACTGACATGAACCTGTAGAAAGAAATTTGAGTAAAAACGACGAATTTCCATTATGGACAAGTCCTGCAGAATGTAAGGCCCCAAACTTTTTTAATATTGTGTCCTTGAAGCAACATTCAGTGTGCTTTGTGACCTGCAGAGAAGAAAGAAAAAAAGAAAAATGAGAAAAAAATCCCACTTTTTTTGTTGGTGTTCCAACAAACAGCAACCCACAATAAACTGACAAGCCTGAACACAAAGAGACAGGATCAGGAAGGAAGCCTCAAAATACTTTATACATTCTATACCTCTGCTACTTTTAAATTATTATTCTATTCTCTCTAAAAGACATTTTCAAATGTGATTTTTAATGACCTGTTTTTCTTGTTTCATTTTGCTTTGGTGTCAGATGTTTTTCTCTTTTGTTTTAGAGAAATAAAAGTATGCAGGGAATCAGGGGGAGAAAATATGTGGAACTCAAGTTGTCACAGTCTCCATATATTGGTATTGCTGAAAAAAAAAAAAACAAAGGGTAAAGAAATATCCCTAAAGATTTGAATTTTAGTAGGGAGAAAAATGCTCATTGTGTTGGGGCAATGAGGGAACACTGAGAGTCTAACAAGAGTTAGGATATCTCTGTACCACAATTCCACAATTCCTATGTTTTTTTACTACTGG
The DNA here is from genome assembly GCA_013397075.1 of Rhabdornis inornatus. Taxonomy (NCBI): domain Eukaryota; kingdom Metazoa; phylum Chordata; class Aves; order Passeriformes; family Rhabdornithidae; genus Rhabdornis; species Rhabdornis inornatus. The sequence continues at coordinate 1,474,186 of VWZS01005076.1, forward strand.
ACATCTTATTGTTGAAAGCTAAGAAAAATATTTATTTATTTTTAAATCAAAGACCTTACATTATTGTACCAATTTAACGAGTTATTTCCTTGCAATAGCAGACCACAGACAACAAAGACCAGCCTGGACACAGAAAAAATCTCTACACTGGTATCACTGCTCTTGAATTTCCCATCTTTTCCACTGTGTTTAGACACATTTACACTCCCTTAGCTTCAAGCAAATTAGAACCAGAAATAATAGAATATCTTCATGGTGTTTCCAACTCACTCAGCAGTCAGGATTGCTCAAAATTTCAGAAATACAAACTGCAAATATTTCAGTGTACTTATCATAGCAGATTCAGAAGCAAAATTATCACCAAAACCCCTTTCTTGTCAGTCCACCTCCTTAGAACATGGAGAAATAAAAAGGTTTTGGTAAACCAGACACAGTAAATGGAAACTTTAAATCAGAAGATTTCTAAACTTGCCCAATTTCCTTTAAGACAAAGCATTATTCTACATCATCTGCCATTTCCAGCATTTACATAATAATGTGAATTAGAGCACCATTAACTACCTGGCCAGTGCAAAACAAATGGTCTGTACAGAAGCATGCTCCTGATTCCAATCCCTTCATCCATACCCAAACGAGAATTTTAAGCAAATAACTTCATTTTAAATGGAACTTCATGGCTTTGGCAACTCATTCCAAAAGAAAGCACAGATACAAATCAACCACAAGATATTTTTTGCCTTCGTTCATATGTAAAGTTGGAGTGAGAAACGCTCTAAAACCACACAACATCTGCATTTCCCCAAAGTGATCCTGTTTCTGCATGAGTATTTGACAAGCACAATCCTTGACTATTATCACTTTTAATGACAAGAGATGAGAGAGAGGAAGCAGACTGCAGATGCTGATCTGCAAAAGTAATTAATGCTACATATTTTGCCCTTCTGGAGGTTTATCATATTACTACAGGAAACCTCCTCACAAAGGAAGGGGCACAATGCAGGTCTGAACATCTGTGGGCAGTTCCAATGTAGCTGCCTCTGCATCACCCTTAATAAGAAGCACAGCAAAACAGCTCAGATCCAGTTAATTACATCCTCTGGTGCTCATAAATCCTGAATATTTAGAGCTAGGAAGTACAAAGATAACAGGGTTAGAAACCTGCATTTTGTCAGTGTGTCTGGGAGGAAGGGCAGTCACTGATATATCCAGTTTGTTTCTAATGGGCCTTGTTGTGGAAAATTAAAACTCCAGCTCTGCAAGTCTTACCAGTCAGAGGCTTTTCCATTCTATTTTTGGCCTAATTCACTAATGAAATGAAGCTTAAGCAATTACTGTACCTGTGTGTCCATCAGTCCTTGTAATAACAACTTAACTTGTCTAGCTTTAATAAAGTCAGCACAGGGGTAACAGACTTTTAGATATTAATTTCCTGCACACTTAATGGAATAATTGGGAACTCCATCTCAGATAAAACCTGTTCTCCCAGTACAAAATCTTCCAGGTATTTCAACAGAAGAGGGGACATAGTTGTACTTACCAGCCTGCATTCTCCTGTGTGAATACAGCTACTGTTAGTCAAGCTGATAGCTTGTCACCACTCCATAGACACACTCTAAAGGCAGATAAATCCCAGCCTTCTAACAGTGGCCTTCCCAGGTAAATGTCTACCAAGTATTAGCCTTGATACCCATTGGGAGGGGGTTTGTGTTTATGGGTTTAATTACAATTTTTTCATGTTTTCCAAACCAGTCTAACAGAAAAAAACCCTAATATTTAAATTTTAACAAGTGTTTTTTAAGAGAGTTCTCTTGGATAACATTACAGCAAGAAAATACAGACGAAACTGCTTTTGACTTTGTACCTATGTGATGATTTTGAAATAATAAATGTCCAAGGAACACAACTTCCCCCTCTGCCACAATGTTTTCAAGCTACAAACTGGTCCTGCATGCAGAAAAATCAAATATTTGGAAATCATACAAACATTTTAGCTAGGGGAAGGTCAGGAATATGCCCCCCTCCACCTTGGTCCTTTGTGTTTGTTACATGACCTATTATTATTTCAAATATTTATCACAGTTACAAGCAGCAAATCCAACTTCAGGCAGCTCATACAAGTCAGCACTATGTGGTCTGCTCACTAAAATTGCATAAAATAATTCTATCAAGAACTAGAATACATTATTATTATTCAAAAGAGTACTTGAGTGTAGGGAGTAATTGTTAAATGCAGCTAAACAAGGAAGCAAGAAGCTGCTCAGCTGCTACTGCAAGACAAGCAAAAAATTCATGTATTTGACATCACTGTCTTTTTGCACATCAGGTCTCCACAGTCACCTGTAAATAACACCTAAAATTGCCATGACCATCCAGGGCTGCAGGACCCAGACCAGACACAACCTCCCCCAGCATCCTCCCTTAAATCTGCCCCTCTCTGCCTCCCTGTGCACAGTGGAGCTGACAGTTAATCAGATTTTGGGCAGGGAGCATTTGGCAGATTTGATCTTCTCTAGTACACCAAACAAATGAACTCCATTTTCACAAGATCAGAGGTTTTGTTCACGGGAGACTTGGGCACCTTGCTAGCATGAAGAAGCAATAAAACATGAATTATTATTGCAACACATTTTGCTTTAGAACATTAAATGATAGTTTGGGGCTTTGCAAGTTGCAGCTCATGAATAGTACACTGTGATTGATTTGTTTTCCCCACATAGCATCAAATCATCATCCTGGTATGAGCTCAGCAAAGGCTGCTTTTAATGGGGTGAAAAACTACAGAGATTTCTCATCAAACTGATGCCTTTTCCTTGGTCCTAAAATTAAGAGCCAGACACCGTTAAGGGATGGAGGGTTTTCACCTCAGTATTTAATAAGAATCTTTATGGTGTAACATTGTGCCAAGGTGAAGCACACCAAAATGCACACCCTGATAGACCATGTATACAATTTTCTACACCTCAAAAATTAGCATATCTAACAAAGATGCCCCAATGAGAAGCTTGAATGAATAGTGTGATATTCTCCCATCCCAAAGTGTTCCCCCCTGGATGGGCCTAATCTGAGTTTACAGGATTAAACTAAGATTTAATCCTGTAATGGATTTTCAGCCTCCAAATGCTTGGTCCTCTGGCTTAACAGAATACCAGGACTGTGCTAAGTTATAAGACTTAAGGAAGTATAAGTATGCATGCTAAGAGCACTGAGAATACATAAAAGGTATCTAAAAGATACATAAAAGGTATCTAAAAGATACATAAAAGGTATATTAAAGAGAAGACAAAAAGTCATCATGGCATCAAACTAATGTGGAATAGGAAATCTGGTACATTGCAAACATGCTACTAATTGTGCAATTAACAGAATTATCCTTCTTAAATCACTATGCTTTTGCTATTTTTTTACTAGTTTTGGTGTTAAACCTCAATTTCCCTCAGATCCTTACAAAAGGCATTGATTCCCCCCCCTTTTTTTGGATCACTGTCTACATCTGCAGTTACAGATTTTATTTGCCATTATGGAAAGCAAAGCAGCAGAGGATGACATGTCATCATAAAGCAGGTGACATTCCCATACACTGCACTAGAGAGCCAGGACACCCAGGTCAGGGGGAAGGGTAACTAAACACTGGGTTCTGCTTGGAATATCCACAGGAATATCTCTGATCTAATCCAGATTTGCTTAAGAAAATACAGGTGATCTGCAGCCCAGCAAAAGTCAAATCCAGGTATTTCAAATCCCCTGTCAGTGCATCTCAGGCAGTGGGCTCTGCTTCCTTGCCCTTAATACTGTGACAGTTATGAAAAGAAATAAATATACATATATATGGTTATAGTTATGAAAGAAAGGAATTAAATCCCAACAAAAATCCCCCACTGGATATAATGATTTCTTTACAAATCTCTTTATATAGAAACTTCATTCTTGAAGAGGCCTGAATTATCAGAAAATTTCAGTCTATGCAAGGTGTCAGCTATCATCCAATCTGCAGGTGAAGTAAAGTTCCTTTTTTCTCATTGATGTGCAGTGAATACTTTGATATCTCTGAGTTACAGCTCTCCTGCAGAAGTCCTGTATAGGAGCTCTGAATGCTTAATGAAGAAGAAGAATTTTTAAATAGTATCTTCTTTTCCATGCACCCCTCCCACCCCTTCTTCCAACCCCAAAGAGCTTTGGATTTCTAACAAGTTCACTCACAATCACCACCTTCCAAGTCAGGAGGTGTCATGGTAATGTGTTAGTCCAGGTAATTTTGCCTTTAAGCAGATGATCATCTAAATGATGATGTGCTTGATTTCTACACAAAGTCCAAAAAGTTTATTTTCCATGAGTGCAGGGTAGAAAACATTGAGTACTTTGACAAAATAAAGTTCTATATACAAAGGAATTTCATGCAGAGAACAGGCTTATGCTTGGTGGCTCCAGTTCAGCCTCTCCCAGGAAAAGTTTTACTACCCCTTGGTCTGTGCAAAAGTTTGATTGAAACTGCACAAGTTATAAAAATACACCTGAAGAAACACAAAACAAAGTTTTCCTAGCAATGAGGTTTGTCACTCCAATGCAAGTTTATCACAGTCTGCAGTGGGAAAAAGGATTTTGGTTTCAGGGCTGGGAGTGCCAGCAGAGAAATGCTAAAATCCCCTTTCAGCCTCAGGAAACAAGGATAGGTCACACAAAGATTTGCTCAGCATCTGTTGATAGCTCTAAGTAGTCAGTGCTTTAAAAAAAAAAAAATCACATTTTGTCTACAAAGAGAGATCTATTTAAGTGTCATTAATCCGGTGGTTGTTCTAACCTCCTCTGCCAGGATTTGAGGATAACAAAAAGAGAAATGTCATAAGAAAAGGAAAATACATCTTTATATAAACTCTCTCCCTCATTTTCAATGTGAAATTATACTAGAAAATACTCAGCACCACCTGCCCCAGGATATAAACAGAGTTTTAATGGATTCATGCAAGAAGTTTGTGGAAGTCTATCCCCTGTAAACAGCTCTTCTTCCTATTCTATCAAAGGCTGTTTCAACATCAAGCAGCACCAACCACCTCCCGTGGTGAATCCAATTTTGTATCTGCAATCACTGCTCCCAGATGCTGGATGTTATCAGTCAAAAATCTGTTTTTAATAACAACTTGTTTGATCTGTACAGCCTCTTGCAAGGAGGAAATCCTTCAGGTACAAAGTATTTTCACCTATATTTCTCAATTATCATAAAAGAGGGATGCATAACTCCTCTCTTGAAAAGGTTCTTCACAAGTTTAATTTTTAAAAAGTAGAAAACAAAACCAGATGCAGATTAGGGCCAGAATAATTGAATGCCTTCCAAATCTTTCTAGTTAATGGTGGGCAAAAATAATATCCATAAATACATGACACTACCCGAGCCACCCAAACTTTTGCCCTTTACTTTTCCAAGTGTAGACTTGTTTCAACTATAGTCATATAACTGTCATCCAGTTTACAGTTGCTTGTTCAGAGTCAGAGCTTTACATTCAGCTAAATCTTACATATATATATATATATATATATACAGCATGAGTTTTACACGTGTCTCATGAGGTGTGCTATGAATTTCTCCTGTGCACTGGAAAATTTAGGGAACACAAATTCTACTGAATTGGTGAACCTGCTCAGGAAGATGCATGGAATAAACAGAAGTGAACAGAACTTTGTTAGTTAAGCTCTCTTGAACTTACTGGAGAAAATTTGCCTTCCTTACTTTGTAATTTTTTTAAAATGCATGATTCCATTGAGGTTTTCTTTCAATGTCACTAGTCTAGAATACACTTCTTCAAATGGAAAACAAAAAGAGGGAAACTGAAATATATTAAGACCCAAATATAAATGAAATGAACAGTCACCTCTCTTCAACCACATCTTCACCAGATGGGAACCACAACTTTTAGAATGTGATCAGGATTAATGAAACAACTTTTACACCAGCAAGAAAGAGAATATCACCAGTGCTATTCCATATTCTCTGATTTAGTCAATACATGGGGCCTTTTAAACACTTTTTTTTTAATTCAATATACCATTTAAGAGTAGATTCAGATTCAATCTCTTCCTGGAACATGTCTGAGTACCTTTGGAAGAATTTAGTGTAGAGAAGCAAAAGAAGACTTTGTTAGAGTTTTAAGCCAATCTTGCTCTCAGACTCAGATACAGATGGCAACATTACTTTATCAGCACCGCTGGCAAAGCTTACATTCTGAAAGTCTGTATTTCTATTCAGCATATCTTCTGAATCTTTTCCCAGAAACAGGATAGCTTTTCATGTTTCAATTCATGGCACATTTGCAGCTATCAGGAGGAGGAGGGCTCCATTCACCACAATCTATTACACCTACAAAAAACAGTCTGTTTATTTTTTTAACAGCTCTAAAAAACTCTAAAGAAACTCATCATTTAAAAACAGGTTGGTTCATGTCCTCCAGATTTATGATTCTGTATCTATTCAAGTCTTATTTTGATGGGTTCAGTGTAAGTGAATGGAGCTTCATAGACCAATCTGCACTGCAATGCTCAGTGTTTTATTTGTATATAAACATACATTTTTAGATATACATTTATATACAAATATAAACAAAATCAGTCCCCAGTTTCACATCCACGTGCTTTGAATTTTAATCAGTCCTTTCAGGGCAATTGGAGGTTATGAATATAGAAGACAAGTTCTGGGCACTCATTTTCAGAGCTATACTCTTATTTAAGCATCCTTTATTTCCTGCCCTTCAATTTGAGTTTAAAACCCTTCCTGGTTTCATGTGAGAGCAAACTCTTGATCAGAAACCAATAACTGGTAAAATATCACAAAAACATTTAACCTCCTATGAATTATCTGTATTAATGTGGATCACATGTCAATACACAGCAATGTCCAGAGAAAAACAGACAGTATGATAAGAACTGAAAGAATTTAAGTTTTAAAAGAGAAAAAAAAAACACATCAGAAGCACAGAAAATCAGGTGTATTGGATTGTTGATACCAGCATAAAAGGATAAGGGTGTGTGGAGGGCAGCAAGAAAGAAATTCTAAGTTGCTTCTTAATACCAAGAATTGTCAGCTAAAAGCTTGTAAATACGATTATTTTTTTCCTTTTAAAGAGAGCCAAGGTTTCCATTTTGAGTTGGGAATCATGAAAAGCACTGCCCCTAAGGCACACAACTCCACAGAGCAGTACAGGGAGGCTGAAGGGGCTGATCACATAGAAGCAAAGTCTATTCAAGACATGATATACTTTCTCCATGGAGACAAACATCAGTGTTTTTTTCTTTTTGAGACCTGGGTGCACACTCAGAGCTCTGTTGTGCTGGGTTAGGACAGCACAGTGTGTGTTTCACCATCCAATTTCCTGCCCTGGTAACACAGGGGATTGCACAGAGCTCAGCTCTGCCTGTGCAGTTCCCTCATGTCACAGTAAAAATCAAGTACTGCAAGCACAGCATGGATGGGTTTTGCATCAGTGCCTGTAAGTTTGAAGCAGAACAACAAAGGATTGAGTTTTGGGATATAGAGAGCTGCATTATCAGTTACCTGCCATCAATTCCTCACCTTTGCCAAAACACGCGGCTTGTGGGACAAACAGGGAACTTGTGCTCTCCCCATCACACAGCCCTGCTGACCCTGCCCCAGGAGGGCAAGAGCAAAGCAAAACCCACTAAACTGAGGGCTTCCAAACAGCCTTGGCATCAGGTAATCCTAATTTCAAATGGTGACATTATTCATCTTCCCAGGAAATCTCTACGAACCCTTGAAATAATTTTGTGCTTCTATTCCAGACTTCTAATAAAAGTCCTTTCAGTGAAATGATGCCAGCTCATTTCCCAGTATTATAAAAGCTTGTGAAATGCTCAATTTTTATCATGTGATGATACCTTTTACAAAAGCTTAGCAAAACAGCAGTAACCACTAAAGAGTCCCTTAAGAGAGGCTCAAATCTATCCCTGGTAGAAGAGTTTATGATTATTGCTTCATTCATCAAGACAAATCTATTAAGCAAACAAATTACAAACACAGAAGGTTCAGCTCTTATGAAGCTTTCCTTTATGGTTAGCCTAACAGAATGGGAAGCATTGCAACTCTTCCAAACTGTGAAAGAGAAATTCCTCTCATAAGTGAAGTCATGCAGACAATTCCCAGCTGGATATTTTTCGGTTTTCATATCGATATTTGTCAGGGGACATTAGCAGCTCAGGGGATATTAGTAGCAGAGCAATGATGGAAAAAAAGACCACCACTGCTAAAAGTCTCCAAGTGCTTTAAAAAAATGGTTACAGCTCATGTGCATATATATGTATGTATGTATACGTATATATATGTGCATATATGTGTATAGATATATATGTGTGTATACATATATGTATGTATGTATACATATA